>JAMQGT020015424.1:0-160373 GCA_024447675.2 Pterophyllum scalare | reverse complement strand
GGCATTCAGTCTGTACATGAAAGAATATTCTTGTAGAGGCTACAATTTTCAGACAAGGAACACACACTGCCACAAGTCGTGTGGTAGTGCAGGGTAGAGTTAGGGGTCTTTTGTGTGTCAAAGAGGGTTAGTAGGGTTATGTGGGGTCACTGGCCTTCATGTGCAGCAGAAGCTGTGTGTCATTACAGAGGATTGACACAGTCAGCCCTGAGGACAAGGTCCCATCCAAGGGAAAGAGGCAAACTGAAGTTTACAGACAGATGCGCATGCAGTATTGTTGTAGATATGTATTTATGTGTACAGTAAAGGCTGCAATCTTGGATTAACAACCACTCCAAAAGCAATGAAATTTCAAATACTTTATGAGTGCAGGTTTTTCACACATCTTCACAATAAAAGTTTACATGCAGATGTAAAACAGATGCACTAAAGATCTACATTAAATATCTCATTAGGCTACTGAGTCTCCAATGATGTCTAAGATTTCTGTCCATAAGAGTTCAACTCAGTGAATGAACATCACTCTTCTCAAAGACATTCCTTTAAACGATGTTTGGTCATGATAGTGGCTAGCATCCAAAATCCCCCACATGCAATCAGTTTGTTCAAGGTCTAGTGACTGTGAAGGCTATAGCATATAATATGCCTTATTATTAAAATATTTCACACGCTTTAAAGAAGCATCTATATTTGTTTGGCTTTCCACTGTTTTGTTTTTCTTTTTTGGTCTCCAGTTGGTTTGATGCTAAATGAGAAGAAACTGGCATATCCTAGTCTAATCGCTTTTTCTGTCTATACTCACATATCCAAAGTTCTGTGCTCCTCTTGGGACTCCAGCTAAAAGCTCTGGAAAACATGAAAACAAAGCAAAGACTCAAATTAGTGCGAGAAAGATGCACACAGAAAAAAAAAAGGCGACACAAAAGTTTGTCTGAAAAGCCTGAAACCCCCACCCACCTCACAGCCAAGTGCTGCTGAGAACAAAGTAAGCGATTGGGTGCTCAGGCTCTGCGTGTATATTGATTGATGAGAGCAGTGCTGTGAACTTATAGTGACGATCTGAGGGTCCCACCCAGAGTGAGAAGACAGAGTCCCCACTTCCTGCCTTCTGGCTCTACTCAACGGGCCGAACCACGACGCTATTAACCAGTAATTCTCAGATTCATCTTCACTCAGAGTTCCCAGTTACGACCAGTCCTTCAGTCTGAAGAGGGTTTAGGGAACAAGACCACAACAAGCTTTGTACCACAACACAGCACATCAACAGGCATGTGTAACCTCTTTAGGCTCACTTTAAGACTCTCTGACATGTGTTGTGCTTTAGGCAGTTCAGGGCCTTTGCAGGGTTGGTATGGGGGTATGTAAACACAAGGTTGCCCCGTAAAAATCCCACTAAATGCTGATTAGCAAAGTGACACTGGAGAGGGGGTGCATGATGCTTATGAGAGACTGAGTGGTGGTGCTGTTTAAAGAGGAAGCAAAAAATTGGTTTTAAAAGTAATGTGGTAAGACTGTGGTTGAAAACATTTTGTTTTCTTGTTTTTTTTCTTTGATAAAAGAGCAACGCTTTGGTTGAAATTGCTTGTGCATGTTCTATTTCAAACACACACAAGGTAATGGCATGGGAATGAACTGCAGCAGCACCTGAATCAAACCAAAGGTTACCAGTTTAAAGTGATTTGTACATTTCTAGTAATCATAACTTATTTTCATTTATTTTGGCTTAAAAGGTACATTTTTGAAAAGTTAAATAAAGATTGACTCAAAGGCACTCTCGCAAATCTTTTATAAAACAGTGATGCGTGCATGCACTTTTTTTCCACCTAATATTTCAAGTCCAGACGAGATTCTGGACCCACTCTAGACCTGAAGAGGTTTGCGGAGTCTGCCAATAATCATTCTAATCAGTCAAAATGGGGGACAGGAAATCCCTTTATCAGCAGTCCTTGAAGTCCCGTCCACTCGGGGTCATGACCCAGACATACAGAGACAGTTTTAATTACTGCCACTAAGTTCACACAAAGGCAAAGTCGCACAGCTGTCCACTCTATCGCTCAGATAGAGTGCAAACACACAACATTTCAGACAGTGCTGCAGGAAAGGCTGCTGATGTTCTCAGTAGGTTCCTCAAATGTAATGAATTGTTGGGTTTCTCACCTTGTTCAGAGTCTCCTGTAAACTCGCCCACTGCCACAGAGTAACCTATGATGAAATGAGATGCACACGTGGTTGAAACTTATATGCAGATGTCTAATATTATTAATTATGTTACGGTTTTGCGCATAGAGTCAGGTCCATCTGTATTTGGACAAAGGCGTACTTTCTGTGGGTTTGCCTCTGTACACCACCACAGACTTTCAGCTTTAATTCAAATGGTTTAACATTAACTGTTTAGGAATTGCAGCCATTTTTAGAAGCTCAACAGTAAATGGGCAAACTAATAATTTTAAATATAAAGATTATTTTTTGTAGTTGGATGAAAATCCTTTGTAGTCAACGACTGCCTGAAGTCTAGAACCCGGGGACATCACCAAATGCTGTTTCCTCCCTTGCCCCTCCCACCTTCAGCTGCAGCTTGTTTGGGAGTCTCTCTGTCTTCTTTGTCTTCAGTAACTGAAAAGCATGCTCTGTTGGGTTGAGATCAGGTGAGTGACTTGGCCATTGAAGAATATCCTGTTTCTTTTCCTTGAGAAACTCTTGGGTTGCTTCTGCAGTTTGCTTTGGGTCATTATCCGTTTGCACTGTGAAGTACTGCCTGATCAGTTTTGCAGCATTTGGCCGAATCTGAGCAGAGTGTAGAGCCCTGCACACTTCCCAATTCCTCCTGCTGCTTCTATCGGCAGTCACAATATCATTAAACACAACTTTTCTCTTCCCATCAGTCTGGTACAGGTTCATCTTGGTTTCATGTGTCCAAAGTATTTTTTTTCAGAACTGTGCAGGCTCTTTTATTTTTCTTCTGGAAAAGTCAAATCTGACCTTCTTGTTCTCGAGTGTAACCAGTGGTTTGCACCTTGTTGGAAACACTGTATTGTCTTTATGAAGGTGTCTCTCTATTGTAGACTTCAACAATGATACATCAAGCTCCTCAATATTTTTTTGACTTGGTGAGATGTTGTGAAAAGCATTTTCATAACCAAGGAAAGAATTCTGCAATCATCCACTTTAGCTGCCTTCTGTGGTCTTTCAGGCCTTTTGGTGTTGCTGACCTGGCCAGTGCATTCCTTTTAAGAATGCAAAAGTTTGTGGATTCTGCCTAATGATGGCCTCCTTCACTTGTATCCAGCATCTCTCTGGACCTCATATTGAGAGTTTCAGTGAAACAATACCAAAGCAAGTTCTACATTGTATTTCTGCTTAATTTGTCATGAAATAATGAGGGAAACACCTCATCTGGTCATGAAACGGCTTGTCAATCAGCTGTCCAATTACTTTTGAACCTCTGAAATTGTAAGGCCATGTATAAAAAAAGTTATAACTTCTAAACAGCGCATGCAAAGCTTTTGTTAAGCCCCTTGAATTAAAGCTGAAACTCTGCACTTCAATCACATCTTGATTTTTTGATTTAAAGTCCACTCTAGTGGTGTACAGAGGCAATGATTACAATAATGCAATAATTACAAAAACTGTCTAAATAATTATAGACCTAAATGTAAGTTTGTGTGTGTGTGTTTGTTAATGCATGTTACCGAGGTAGCTGTCATCGTGTGTGTCTTCAGCAGCTCTAGTGTGCTTCTCTCCTGAAACCTGTCTCAGCACTGCCTTTAAAGAGTAGCCATTCAGTATCTCGGCTATCCCTGCTGTCATCACCTGACCTGCTCACATACACACACACACACGCACACACACACGCACAGAGAAAAACAAACAATTTGAAAGTCACATCTGTTTATAGATAGTGGCCCTGATGTCCACTGCTGCAGATAACTGCTGGAGCTGGACGGCTTGCTCCACATTAAAGATGCACAGAGCGCACAATCCTCTCAGAAGCAGAAACGTTAACACGCAGTGTTTGCAGAACAAAAAAAGCTGAACTATTTCTCCAATTCTCCTTTAAAACCTCTCAAGAAAAATCCTGCCCTCTCCACATTGAGGATTCTGAATTATAGGTGTGCGCGCACAAACAACACCCTTCCTCTGCTGTTGAACAAGAGGTCAAACAAACAAATGATTTTATCTATGGCCGCCTTCAACCTTCCATAAATCCTCCTTAATGTGTGTGTACTGATGGGGAGGGAAATGTGCCCTCTTAACCCTCCCTTCAGCTCCTCTCCCAGCCCTTCATCCTCCCTCTCTCTCACACTGCGCTGAGTTTATCTCATATTGCCATGCCAAATCACTATTAAACTACAGGCTGACTGCAGAGATAAACTGTTAGTAGAGATGCGTAAGTCACTGCTGCTAATTTGAAGTTATTTTTCACTCAGCAATAACAAGGTTTTATATGAATTATTTGTAGGAGGAATCAAGCTGAAGGCTGAAGATAATTGTTGTATATTAGAGGCCATAAAATCCAGGCTGAGTGCTTTTATAAACATTTGGAGGAAGTGTTTTAACTGGAGGCAGGCTGCCGTGCCATGCTGAGGGCACAGCGAGAGAGAGCAGTCCATTAGGGTGTCTAGTGCAATCTTGTATGCCGGAGCATTAATTATTTAACAGTGTTTAACAACAGGATCGCTGATGAAAAATAAATCAGAATTTTTATATATATAAAAAAAAGCATTTCTTTCCTTTCTCTCCTTTTTGAAAAAAAATAAAATAAAACACACATTGTCTTAAAACATTCTTTTTAAAGCTGCTGATGTGCTCCAGAGGTCAAAGATCATTAGGTTCCAAAGAAAGTAAAGAGAAATGAGTTTGTTCAAGTGATGAATAACTGTCTCCTTTCTCCTTGCAAGCAGCTGCACAATGTTGGCTAACACACACAACAACATTCTAACACCTGGAGTAGGGGGAGTAGTGCTACACTTCCACAGCTTAACTATGATGCGCTCAAGATGTGTCTACACCTATTAAGACACTTCATCCCTTTGCTTAGACTACCCGTGCATATCCAGCAGGCTAACTGACCTCAGCACTGTCTTTATCAAGGAGATAAATCTTTCTTCTTCTTCTCTCAGTGTCTGACTCTCATCAACATACTCCATCACTTCTCTCTCTGTCATCTCCATAGCCGTGCTGTATCACTCAGGCCGTCCTGTCTGCTCTCTTTCTCTGCCACTCCTTTCCTTTGTCCTTCTCAACCCTGCTCTCTGCTTGAGGCTTATCCTCTCCCGTCGGAGCTTTTCCAAGCTCCTCTGAGGAGCAGAGGGGCAGTTCCTCCACTCCATTACCCCCGATCAGCTCATTACAGAGCCCAAACATCCACTTCCTGTTACACTGTTACAGACAGAGCGAGGCATTAAGTAAAGAAAAAAGGGAAGGAGGGAGAAGAGAATATGAAAGGGGCAGAGAAACGGACAAATTTCTTTCCACCTTCGCTTAGGTAAGATTTGGAAAGTGCGTCCGGTGTCCATATGTGTGTAGGTGGGCTGTCCTGACTGCTAAACTCATCTCCATTCTTTTCTGATTTGAACACTTTCCCAGTGATGAAATCACTGCAAGAGAGCCCAAACAAAGGTTTACACACTGCTGTTTTAGTTACCTTGCCAATAAAAGCTTCCAGGTCCTCCTACCACCAGCTTTCCTTCCTGGAATGAATACAGTTAGACAGGCTTAGTCATATAGAAAGAAATGTGTCATTAAATTGGTGCAAGTGTGACTAGAGTTTTACAAAATGTGTGCAGCTGTGTAAGTGTGCCCATATGATTCCCACTGTTATGCCTGTTGACATCCTGCTGAGAATGACAGCTTCCTGTACAGGAGGGTTAAGGTTGCACAATGAGTCAAAGGTCAAGGTTCATACTGACTATACAGTGAAAGAATGCATGTGTATATGGTGGTGTGTTTATGTGTGTTTGTTCTATTGTGTTAAGAGGCGATGGGTCACATCGGGCATGGAGGCTTCTCTGGAGACAAGGTCTCTGATCTTCCCAGTATCCATAAATTCTGATGAGAGTCTTGCGTTTGAAACTTCTCTGCGTGAACTCTGAGAGGGGACAAATTGCACGCAGGAGGTTTTTTGGGTAATAAAGTCTAACTGCTGCTGCGGTCTTTACCTTGGTGAAATCCACACTGAAACCAGCCTGGCAGAATCCCTGTCCCTCTGGGTCTGGATCATCTGCAAGCAACACAAACACACATGCAAAGTTTGAAGCATGTCTCATTCACCCATTCACACACACATTCATACAAGCGCTTCTATGTAACATTCACACACACAATCAAGCTCCATTGTACCGGGAGCAACTCCAACGACACTTTGGCACATAGACTGGAGCAGCCAGGGATCAAACCACCAACCTTCCAATTAGTATACGACCTCCTGAGTCACAGCCTCCTCAGACAACAGAAGCATCATCCGAATAAGGAACTTCTTACATATTTTTGGGACATACTTTTGCAGAAAAAAAATGCTTGCACATCACAGAGAGAGAGTGCAATTAAGCCTTACCCACATGGGAGGGGAAAACAGTTAATCGGTCTCCACTGACTTTGTTTTGCACAAAAGTGCCTTCCCATCAGGTCTGCTTTGCCTGTGTGATGGGATATGCTCAGGAGAAGTTTTTATAAGCACCTGCACAGTGAGGCTGACTATTTTCCCCTCTAGTAGGAGTGCTTTTTAAACATGCTACACTGCACTCTGTCTCACTGTGAATAAAGCAGGCCACAAGTCTTAACAGGGAAGATGTTAAATTAAAAACGAGAGAATTTACGATTCTGCTGTATTAATGCTGAAAGGTCTGACAGTATTACAACGCAACAGTAAATTGGCACTTTTTTTTGTCTTAAGACAGTTACCTGGAGTTCAGCAGTGCCAAAATCATAACTTCTAACACATGAAACCATCTAACTATAAAAATCCCTACTGAAAAAACTAAATATTTAGATAATTAAGAGAATTAAGCACTTAGAGCATACATAAAAACGTAGAACCACTGAGGTGTGTTTCTGTTTAAAGTACTTCACCTAACGGTGCGTGAACACGCAAAACATATGTGTGAATCATAAATTGTGCTCCATCTCAGTGGCCCCCTGGGGTGAAGTTTAATGATGCATAACTACACAAGTGCACATATAAACAATGCGTTATTGTCTGAATGGTTGCAGATTCATGTTAAGATAAGGCAAAAAAAAAAAAAAAAAAAAGCTGCTGTATGTCAAAAAAGTTTAACTTGAAGACGCGATGCAGAAATGCTTCCCGTGCACTAAGAACGGTGCAGAAACATTCCTTCCTCAGGAAGAGCTGAGTTTACAACTTTCAACCAACTACCAGTGGGGGGTATACTAAATACGAATATGTGTGCATGTGTGGACAACAGAGGCTGAGTTTTCTCTGCTGTTTATGATGTACCACCTGATAGCCTTCATTTCTCCTTATCATGCCGTCTAATACCGTTGCACAGGGTGAGAGAGGTCACAGGAAGAAAGTGTGAATGGAAACAAGAAAAAAAAGAATCCCATAAATCCCATTTACAGAACTGATGACAGAAAGAAGAGGAACACAGAGAGAAACTGATAAACTGTTAGAGAGACATATATATTTTCAGGTTACTGTGGCAACTTGTAAAACATCAGGGAAAGTGATTTATTGCGTAAGTACAATTCCCTACCTTCCCTACTCAGATCTTGCCATGCAGACGGTTTTTGTTTTGTTCTTCCTGGTTTTCAGATATCTTTGTAGCCCTTACTGTGATGGTCCCGGGAGAGAAGCTGGAGATTATTACTGCTCCAAGCAGTGCTCATTTTATTGGCGGTGGAAATCTCAGGCATATATCTCAAAACTTGGCCGCGTGAAACCAAAAGCTATCTGCATGCGTAGCAATACCACAGATGATGAATGTTACTTTTCATGAAATTTTAGTGAATATTCATTTTTTTCCTGTCCACCAGAAAAAAAAAGCACTTTGTGTATGCCATATCATACTGTGCTCCTTTACTGGTAGAAATGATGTGTTTAATTTAATGTTTATCCTGATAGGAGGGGCAGAAGCAGAAAGCAAAGGGAGGGGGATGAAAGGAACAACAGGTTGATGGAAACATTTGCAGACAGGGCTGCAGAGTGACTCACTGGTCCTGCATGGTGAGTACTCTGCGTAGGCGCTGAAGTTCTGGATGGCCACATAACAGGTCCCGACGGGGTCCTTCTCCCCACTTATCTTCACTGTCCGCCAGTGGTAAAGAGGAGCGCATGCCTGTGGAAAAAAACAAAACAAACAACAACAACAAAAAAAATATCCTGTTTTAAAAACAAATGCCCACTACAGTTAGTTTTGTTTATTATCTATTTGGAAATTCCCTTTCTGTCCACGCAACTGTCAAATAAATACAACCACAACAGAAAGGACATTACAGGAAATACATTTAAGAACAAAGTGCTCCATAGCAACACCATGACCGTACGCAAAAAAACAAAAACCCGTATGCATCACGACGCGAGAGACAAACTCTTCATATCACCTGGATTTGTTTAACCGAGTTATGCTGGAAGGTATGAAGGAGAACTGGCCACAGGAAGTTCGCAAAGGCGGTGTCTTGCACTCCCACCCTGTTGGCAACAACTTTTTTTCACCACAGAAAGATTGTGATCCATTTCTGAGGATTGCTTGCCCTTACGCCACCACACAGGACCATTTATTTTCTATTTTATGTATATCTTTGTTAAAATCTTGCAGCCTTTGAAGGAAATTTTGGTGCCCTCTTGCTTGAATTCCCTCATATTCCCCAGATTTTCATATTAACTTACAATTTAACAAAGTCACCATTAACAGAAACTTGTTTTTTAAATTTTCCCTCTTGGTCTGAAATCAGTTAACATCTCTTAAGTTTTCTTGGGGTTTAAGAAAGAGAAGAATGTAGAGGGAAAATCTGTGTGGAACAAGTAAAGGATTCAGATAATATCTGACTTTATTTCCACTCACCACCACTTCTCCTCTGTGTGCCCGGACCGATGCGCCAAACCACTGGTGCGACTTAAACTCCAGAGGCTCTCTGGTCCCATTTACCTTAATCATTCTGTTGTCTGGAGAGAAAAATAAAGACGTAGAAAGAGAGCACTGTAACAGTATTGAAACGCTATTTTGTAATGGACGGCAGTAAAAACTGATATTGACCATGTCTTTGTGAACTGAGGCCTCCTCTAGCTCTGCTTATGAGCACAGAAAGCATTTGTCCCAGACATAATCAAGAACAAACAGCAACATCATAAACAGACCAATAACACAGATCAAAACAACATCTTGACCCCCCCCCCCAAAAAAAACAGACATTTGTCAGGCTATGGAGGCTTTTTAAAAAGTTTTTAAAAAGGCTTTTTAAAGTTAAAGCTCATAAAAAATAACAAGACTTGAGAAACTCATTCTGACCCTACACAGATACATAGACACCCCACCCCCCACACACGCAGGTTTGTACATGCACATTATTAGAGGTTTCCCAGTGGAATCACAATTATGTGTCAGACTTGGTGTTAACTGTGTATATGTTTGTTTTTGTTCTGTTGTTGGCATTTTACAGTGTTAATAAAGCCCAGCGGGGACTCTTTGGAGCCGCGCAGACCTCTCCTCATTAAACACCTTCTTTTAACAAGCACACACTGAAATTACAGGCAGTCAGGTGTACAGTACAAGTTTTGTCAGTTAATGTTAGGAATTTTTTAATCGTACTTTTTGTCTCCTTCCATTTATGCCTCTGTATGCATATTTTCTTTTTTTTTTAAAAAGGATTCTAATTTCTAATGAAAACTCCCAATAAAACCAATCATTAACATTATAATGCTGAAAATACAGGTTAAATTAAGCACCACTTCCACTTTTAATCCCCAGTAAAGGCTGAATAATAGTAGATGAGGGTACTGAATCAATAACTTTACCACATAAAACAGAGATCAGGTTATGCAAGGTGATCCTTCCAGATGTGCACGTATTTTGTATGACTGTGAACATTACTTAGAAACATCTTTTTATTTCTTCAAAAAGGAAAAGAGAATTTTAAAAAATATTCATCATTTTAGTGTTTCTAAATGAAAACATTTTCTGGTAAACTGAGAAGCAATGCATCAGCAGAGCAGACAGGAAGCAGTGGAGTATTCAGCTTTACTTTCCAGACTTCTTGACTCATATGGACATGCCATCTATCACCAGTCTGTGACAGCACATCATCCTCTCTCCCATCCACTTCACTTCTCTGGCATGACTAGACACATCTGCATAATGTCACTGAAACCATGCACACGCATAATCAAGTACACATGAAATTGATACACGGACATTAACCAGTGCAGCGCACCACTCTGCTGCTGATACTTTGTACAGTGTGCATCAGTGTGTACGCATGCGCCTCCTTCTAGTCTGGTTTATACCTGTAAAAATGGGTCTGCTGTAATTCTAGAAATATCCACAGTGGCCACAGTCACCAACCAACTTGTGCATAACCCCCCATTGTAGTGCAAAGATGCACACTTGACTTCACACACAAATTTGTTCCACCAGGTTTATACCTCTGTCCCTCAAACCTGAAATTAACCTCCAGAAACACTTCAAATTAAAACTAACCCCCTCTGTGAAAAATAACTGTAATTAGCTTCAGGGAGAACAAAACATCTTCGGCTTTATCTTCATGGAGCCCTGATTTAGTTCAGGCTGAACACTGAAACAATGCTTGTATCAGCTGATCGGCTATCAGCAGTTACATTTCCACATCAGCTGCTTATTGATAAATTATCCAGTCATAGTCACGCTGTGGTATTTATAATATGACAACGTGATGATCTTCACACCAGTATCACTTACAGCTGCAGCTTCATCCTTAAATGAAGCTTTTTTCTTATGAATTGAAGGTTTTAATACTGTTAACTCAGTAACAATCTACTGTTGATGTACATGTACATCTTTCTCTGGATTCTTTTGGATATATTAGATCTGCCCATGGCACTATAAGAGAGTTATCAGTGATAACTCTACTGATAAGTTAGTTTGTTCTCTGGCTCACTTTTTACGGTCATCATAAAGATGTTAGAGGCTCTTGCAATAAGGGGGTGTGAGAGAGCGAGAGAGCGAGGGAGAGAGGGGGAGCGAGAGAGAGCGAGAGAGAGAGAGACTGATGGAGGGGAGGGGAAAGGATACATTTTCAAGATCTAATAAAAAGCAGACCTCGCCCAATCCCCCTTTCTTCCGAAGGGGAACTAAATTCCCATGTGCATTCAGTTTACCCCCTCCTCTCTCTCTGCCCCTCTTGCACACATGCCTACTACTCAGACAGAAAAGTGTGCATCAGAGACATTAGACCCACCAACAAAGGCTGATTGGACACCGCTGTTGATAATATGCTGAATACCATAATCAACATGATGAAGACTTCCACCAGCAAACCTGCCATCTACCCTTTTTTGTTACAGGAAGCTGATGAGACCCATATGTCTTATCTCTCTATTTTTTTTTTTCATGCAACTTGCGCCAACTTAAACAGACACACACACTGACACACACGTTATAAAACTCCAGCGGTTTCAATTCCAGTAACATCTGGGGCCACCTATGATTTTATAAGGATTCATTGCAAGTGAAATAAATGATAGTTAAATTTCATCTCTGGTATTAACTAAAATACTCATATGAGAACTCATGAAAACAATGATTGTGGCAGCATATGTCTCACAGATTGTCCAAATTAAACAAATAATCCTTTCTATGTATTGTAATGAAACCAGGAGTTTATCACAAATTTATTCCGGTCGATGAGAGAGAGAGAGAGAAGGAGGGAACAGGTTTCAGGTAACTCACTGGAGTTGTCAAAAGGGATCTGTTTGCAGCTTTCAGGCAGCCCAGGCCAGGGGCAGTAATAAACGGCTCCGGCCTCCATGATGCCCGGCTGGGAGGTGTTCGCTTTGGGAGCCCCAACCAGCACACTGATCCTAATGGGCCAAAGAAAAACCAAGACACATGCAAGACAGTGTACAGTTCAAACAGGCAATGCATAAACTCACATATATAGCAGTTCCTATAATTATATTTTGCTTTGTGTATAAAAAATTTTGAGTAATTTCTGGATAATCTGTCACACTGAAGCATGATGTACAGGTACAGAGATGATTAAGCTCATGGCTTTTTATTATTTTCCCCATCATTTTATTTCTTTATTATTTTTAAGATTATTGTACAGCAGTGTGCTCAAAATGTACAGGTACAGTTTAAGAGGAACTTGTCTATCAGATCACAACTTCTGCAGGACCACGGTGGGACACAGCTTCTGCCTTGATGTTGCCACTCACGTGTTGCTGTCGGCGGCAGCCCGGTAGAAGTCCACAGAATAACCAAAATAGCTTCCATCGGGCCCCCTGTAAACTGTGGGTTGCTCTGCGTAAAAGTTAAAACCCCAAACTCCGTTTAGCGCGGACAGCACGGACAGCACACCCAGAATAAACATCCCAGCAGATGAAACACTGTCCCATCCACGCTCCATCCCGAAGAACCGCAAGCTGCTCACTATTCCCAAAGACAAGACAGAGGGAGAGATTCCAAGGTGCAGGTGAGGTTCGCTCGCGCTGTCCCGAGTTTAAGCCCGCCAACTCTCCCTGCTCATGGATTCCTTCATGCACTCTGCTGCGCTCGCCCAGAACTGGCTCTTGACACCCTGAAACCACCAGTCTGCCCAGAGCCCCCGCCTTCCGCACAAAACTTTACCCCCCGCACATTACAAGGCAAAAAACCACATCTGAGCGCGCAGACGAGACTGGCGCGTCACCGGTCGCTTTATGGAACAGCAGTTTTTCCACGGCACCCCGAAACAACAACTAATATTACACACAGTATCGAGCACGTGCAGAGATTTGGCGAGTGCGCACGCAAACGCAAAGATTGGTAAATTAAAACACATTAGAGCCTACTTTTACGGGGTAACCATGCCGTTAAACAGGGCTGCGTTTCCTTCCGTTGAGAATAATCACTTGTAATTATGTCAGTAATTATTACGTCGACTTGCAGAAAAAAAAAAATCAATGCATGTGCTAGTTTTGGGGTGGTTACCCTCCAACACCCGAAGATTAAAACATCAGGCTGCATGCGTAATTCTTCAAAAAAAATAATAATATCCTGAAAATCTACTTTTAAAGAGGTGACAGACCACGCCGTGCAATATATTTAGCTCAGCACACGTCTGAGCATTTTCTTGAAAAGAAAAGAAAAAAAATCGTTCCTTGTGCGTCTCTGGATAAAGACAAAGACAAGAAACTTCCTTTTATTACCAGGGAAGTTTGTTTTAATTAAACCGAGCTTTATGGCATGTTAGTGATAAATTAAATACTACTGGCAACCTCACAGGGTTGTAAAACTGCTGCGGACACGCACAAAAGCGGTGTGTTTTCTGTCAAGATTTTTTTTTTATATCCCAAAGGTGAGAAGGTGAGGTAAAGCTACATGAGAAGAAACCAGACCTTCACCTGCCAGGTGAAAAAGAAAACTTCCTCACATTCACAAACTCTAGCTGACCCACTCTTCTGCTTCATTCCCTTAACCTGATCGCCTTACTTTGTTGTTTAATTTTTTTTGTTTTTTTTTTTAACCACCATAGGCTTGCTTTACTTTGTCTGCACAACTCTCCGATTCCTTTTGTGTGCCTGCGTTTGTGTGACAGAGAAAATGAGTTACGGGAGAGTCTCTGTTCTTTCTCAGCTGTTTCAGAATAAATCTAAGACGAACAGAGGAAATCAAAAATAGAAAACATGAGCAGACAGGAGCAGACACAGATGTGTTTCTTTTAGCTTCACTTACACAACGACATGACAAGGATGATGGAGTGAGGAGGCAGCAGACGTCCTGCTCTTTTGCAGTCTGTGTAATGACACCATTCTCCAGGTTTTAGAGTTCAGGTTGAGCATCTAGTGTGCAGGCTTCCATCTGCAATCATTTTCTCCACCGCCTTACATCCAACAAAATTAGCACAGATATCTCATTTCCAAAAGTGGAACCATTACTTCACATACTATTCATGTTACTTCCTGTCCATCTGCCAGTGTGTCCTGATCAGAGATTTACTGCAGGTCACTGAGGATTGATTGCTGCACAGGAACAGTGGTGGTTTTTATCTTACACACTTTGTCCTCATCCTTTTCTAAAAACTCACAAGACTATTAAGTGAAGCATTATGTCAGATTAGGTCCACATCCTTTCTCCATTAGAGACACGCCCAGTTAATGTAACATACCTCATGTGCATAGTTGCGAGGAACAAGCATTATCAGCATCCACATGTTAACATACAAATACACATGTATATGAGGTAATGCTATTATCAAGCTCTGAGTCGAGATTAGCCACCTAAATGGTGTAAATTATTATTCTGCAAACACTCACCACTTGTTTTGAGTTATGATGATGCACCGAAGTGTGAGGACATGCAAGACATAGTGCAGACAGTCTCATTTGTCTTCTTCTGGGACAGTTTTGAGTGAACAGATACAAACATTTTTTTTCTGTCTTAAAAGGATCAGTCTGTTTATAGAAAGGTACTTAACTCACCATCAGTGTCTTGTAGCTTCAGAGTCTCTAGGGAACACAGAACATTAGTTTACATGTGACTATAGTGATGAAGGTCCTGACCAAGCTCAGGGATCTGACACCTGATGCTGTCTTGTCTCATGTTGATATTTATGTCTCATGTTGATATCTCATGTTGATGTTTAGGATTTTCGAGCAACAAACCACACAGCATATCAACAAAAAAAAGTGTTTATTTCACAACTTTTGAGTGTGATAATAAATACACGAGCACTTGGCCAACATCCAAGTGCATGAAGCACTCACACAGAGCACCTAAACCAGCTTCATCTTGGTTAAAACACTGAAAACCTCCTTTCATATCTCTGCGTCTGGGTTGGTCCCTCTTACGCTGTAAACTCTAAGCAGTCTGTCTCTGTGTTCTCTTATGTGGAAGGCTTTGGTAGGTTTTCCCTTGAACAGTCCTATAGCTGGTTTAACAGTAGTGTTTCACAGTCGACTGGCTCTACATGCAATTCAGCATTTGATTTGATGACACGCTCCAGTCGAACCAAACTAGTTTACTAACGGTCTACTACCAAACTGTAGCAGAGGTGTCAGCACAGAGCAGACCTGTAAAAATAAACAGTCACTCTTTTTTTTTTTTTTTTAAATAATCATAAACATTTTCAGTGTCAATTACAAGCACTGATGTACAGACAATAGCATGAAGTGTAGAGGTGAGTTTGTGTAGAATGTGAGAGTGAGAATGAAAGACTGGATCTCTGGCTTTAATGTTTAGTCCATGAACATGTATTGCTCAAGTGCATTTGTGTTTTTTCTTGTTCTCGTTCGTCTGTGTTGTATGTGTCTCGGTTTTGTAGCTTGTTGACCTTTTAGGGTCATTATGTAGAGAGACGTGCAGTGACACAATAGTGTCAATGCTATTGACACCAAGCTGCCTGTGTCAGTGCTAGTTTAATGATGGAGAGCGGTCGGTAGTCCACAAAAGCTCGATGTAGGGCCACTTGGTCTGTAGGCAGCGCTTCACTGGAGTATCATCCGTTCGCACCATAGGGTCCTCAAAACCAAGCACCAAAGCAGTCCCCTCCACATATTCAACCTGAGAGTACAAACACATGCAGGTTAATATACAGCAAATAGAAATCATCCATCTGTCTTATTCCTCTTATGTAATTCAGGTATATGAGCGGCTGGAGCCCATTCCCAGCTGTCATAGGGCGAGAGGCCCTTGAATCATCAATTGACCTAACTCCATGCATGTCTTTGGACTGAGGAAGGAAGCTCGGCAAGAACCCATGCAGACACAGGGAAAACATACAAACTACACAGAAAGGCCCCACTTTGGATTTGAACCCAGAGCTTTCTTACTGTGAGGTGGCGGTGCCAACCACTGAACCATCATGTCAACCCTAAACATAAATCATTGCACTTCAATTCTGACCCTTCCTCTGAAGATGTCAGCAGAAGGGATGCAAGTACACAGCACAGTCTTACACAGAGACACAGACACACAGTCAGGTCTGTTATTGCCATCTGAAGTTATAGGAATGGAAATGCCATCACAACCTGCCTTGTGTGTGCGTAAGTGTGCACGTTTGTGTGGGCACACATGGTGCCATTCCTACAATTTCAGGTAACAGTATGGGGAAAAAAAAGCTATTTTACACACCAGGAAAACATGACTGATGAAGAAACCGATATTCGTGACTGCCGGGTTTGTGCAAAGCTACCACTGACATCCGCTGATAATCATCCATCAAACTAATCCTGCCTAACAAGCCTGTGTTTGACCATTTATCACGGAAAGGCTGCCGACAGTGGCCTTCGTGTTGAAATGGCTCGGAGAAATAGGAGGCTAAGCCAGGGTTTTTTTGGATGGATGGACAGGCTATTAGGCTCGCAACAGCTACTGTTTATTTTGGAGTGGCCGGCTGCCACCAGCTGTGTGTATGTGTGTGTGTGTGTGTATGAATGATGACAGGAAAAGAGCAGAGGTAATTGGGAGAAAGGCAGAGAATATGAAAGGGAACCACTGCCATTAGTTACTGTGAAAACCCTGAGTCTCTTACCCTCTCCTTGTGGTTTGACTGTTTAAGTCCATTGTAGTGGTAGACGGGAAATGAGTCTGGGATTCCTGAATCCTGAAAAACAGGCAGAGTGAACACAGTGAAAAACATACAATGTTGAAAAGTTTCTGAGCAATCTTCTCTCACTGAGACGGAGGTAAAGACCCAAAGAGGCAGAACATTTGCCAGCTGAAAAGCAAAAGTCAAACAGTCACACCTCTGGCTGCAACCAAAGCTTAATATTATATCCCAGGTGTTACACATAAATGCGCGCGCAACTCCAAATTACCACAAAACAGCCAATGCTACAAAAATGATCAAGCAATGACAGTGAGCCAAAAATACTTCCCATGACTTTGGCTTGAAGGTGCAGAAAGCGAACTGGGTGTGTTTTCTGAGAGCGTGTCCAGCTACTTGTGTTTATATGGTATATATGAAACTCTAAACCCTCACCCCAATCCCACATGTGTCTGCGTGTGTGTGTGTCCAGTTGGCTAATGGTAGTATAATTTTTTTGTGGCTCTGGGCCATTCTGGTGAGTCTCTAAAGCCCTGATCACTTTAACACAGTTCCCCTCTATCTCTCCCCTCTCTGTCTTTCTCACTAGCTCGTCCCCATAAAAGCATCTTACCTCTCTTTCTCAAAACTTCTCAGCAAGCAGCATCATATGAAGCTGAGCACACACAGACACATGCATTTCACATGACACCATAGGAATGTTATTGGCATAATGCTAAAGCAGCAATCCACATATCCTTTGAAAATAGACAAAGTGTCACCCATATGTGTTTGGGCACAATTTCCTCGCCATATGTTTTAACTGTGATATGGATTGAATAGCGGGTGGAAGGCATTTATCATACAGTGTCTGTATCATAGTAGTGGTAGTCGACCTCTGCGCACACACGCACGCACACACGCACACGCACACACACACATACACATACCTGATCAGGAAAAAACTCCAACAGGAATGGGCCCAGAAGAATTATTCCCAGGTTCTCTGGATCCAGCTTACTCTTAACCAGACTCACGCTTAGGAGCAGAGAGAGAATATTAAAAAAAGTGAGTAAACATACTGTGAGAAAAGGAAAACAGATTTAGAAATTGAGACCCCCCCCCCCCCAAAAAAAAAATCCCAACAAAAACAAGTTTCAGTAGAAAGGAACCATCAGCACAAAAAAACAAGTTGTATGAAAGCTGATCCAAATTTACAATCACCTCATCACTCAATGTGGATTCATGATGCATGTTTTGGTAAAGCATGCGCATATTTTCACTAATACTGTGGTACAACTAAATATACCTCTGTCCAGACATTCCTATGTGTTAGATCAGTGTTATTATTATTCCACTGTGATAAAAAAAAAAATCTGATCAGATTGTCCTTTTAAGGCAGTGAGGAGAAAAGTGAGGCTTATGCCCAGACAGAGGGAAAAGAACGATTATTTCTTCATCTGCTGATTTTTACCAAGAGTACATCTAGCAGGGGAGCATACAGAGTAGACTCGGTGTCACTGAGCAACCCAAAAGCAACCTGAAACACTACTAGCTTCTGATGGCCTGTTCTGTAAGCTGACCCATTTGCACCTTTTGTATGGAAGAACGAAGAACATGATGACAGGAATCAATAAAAAAAAGAAACTCACTATGAAAAGGTTGTTCTGTGTTGATGGGGCTGAGCAGGGTCAGTGTTTATAGGGGGTTTTATCTGTAATCTTGTGTCCAGTCAATTTTTAAGTGACAGTCAGGCGTTGTTTAGTCTGTTGACATTGAGCATGCTTTCAGCCGATGTTTGTCCATACTGGTGTGCCACTTATAACAAGACATTTACTTCTTTAGGAATTGGATACATACATTAGATTAGTAAGCCCTGTAATATTTGGGGAATGTTTTAACTAAATGTTATAGTTTAGTCTACTTTAACTGTCTGTTGGTGGATGTCTCTTGTAAATGTCACTGACACTGGACTGGATTTGCTCAAAAGAGAGTGAGGATGCAACAGCAATAATCTAAGTGTATGTAGATAGCAATAAAGAGACTTATTCATATTCAATTTATAAAATTAAATTTGAATTATATAGAATTTATCCTAAGTCAGCTGGGATAGCCTCCAGCCCCCCCCCTCCGAATTTATTCATGTTTTTAAGATCGAGAAAGAATAATTTTGCCAAACACAATAAGAGTCTTAGAGCTGTACCTGGACTTCTGCTGTCCACAAAGACTGCCTACCACAGCTGTTAGACAGTCTGGTATTGACTTCGGAACGTCCAGATACTCCTATTAAATACTGATGTAAAAGATGCTATTTTTAAACATAGGGATTCCAGTGAAAACTCTGTTGTTGTGTGGTAAGGAATGAGACTCTACTGTTAGCACTGGGGGTCTCCCCTCAGTTTGCTGTGTTTTGTTGTGATGTATCGGCCATCTGGGGGTCTGTAGACCAGATTAGCAGTCTGGTTACTTGGCAAGTCCTGTGACTATAGCATTAAGGCTTACTGTTCCTCAGAGGAGAACGTGCTTCTGTTTGAAGCGGTACTTTAAAGCGTTTCCTCAATCTCACAGTCTTTCTTCCTGCAGTTAACGATCTCCCTGTAAGCATCGGTTTCGGACTTTCTTTCTTCCCCAGCTTTTACAGCGGGCTCTCTCTGGTCTTACTTTATAGCAGCCTGGTAATGAAACATGAGCACGGAGCTGCTGACCTGGCCTGGCTGTGACTTAGGAGGCAGAACTTTAGAAGCTCTACAGGTGCCACATTGACACAGAAGTGAAAGAAACACACACAAACTTAAAGCCTTGAAAATGCAAGCACTTACTAATCAGGTTCTGAGACAAGGTCAAGAGCTTTCATCACATCCTCCAGCAGAGACTCTGGGATGAAACCATTATCTAGAGATAAAGAGAAAGAGTCATCAGAAAGACTGGCCGACACTAGACAAAACATGAGACGCAGACTAACGGAAAACCAGGCATAGCCTTCACCAACACACATGTGGCATAAGAACTATTTACATCACAGGCTCTGGGCAATGAACTCATCTGACACACATTTCACACAGACACCTTGTCTTTTCTCTCTGACCTACATTCCATAAACGTGATGATTGCTTTACCTGAGAGCAGAAGCTTTAAGCACTAACATGTGTTTTCGTCCAGTTCTGACCAGCTTGGCAGTTTGTGTCATTTAAACATCAGCATGAGAGCCTGTGTGGTCTGTTGTTTAGATACATGCGCAAACCCCAAATGTGATGCAAAGAAGATTAACTGGCAAGCGTGCTGCTAGTTCGCTCTCAAAAACGCAATCTCGCCCTTTCAAAGCCAGAAGACATTTTCCTGCAGTGACAATGAGCTGAGAGGGCAGACAGCAGGGACAATCACAAACAAATGTTAAAAAAAATATGCAGCCGGTTTCTGAGTTTGTAGTTCTTATGAATCACTGTAGTGCGTGTCAATGTTTCTGGCGCCCTTATTCCAAAACACAGGGATCTGTACTGACTGTACATGCAAAACAGACAGATTGATGGTCCTTTTACACTGCACTCAACTGTACAGTGCATTCTTCTTTCATGTGTGTATACGTGTGCCTATAAGTTTGTGAGTGCAACTACTGTGGCCCACACGTGTTTGTTTGCACAAGTGTTTGCGAGAAAAGACCATATGGCATGCAGAATGTCCTGGCAGATGATAGCAGAAGCGGATTTGACAACAAGCAAAATGGTATTCTGAGCAACAGGAAGCGATAAATGAAGAACGAGGAAAATACAGAAGATATACGATATTTGTTGTAAAAGCTGTTGGAGCCAGCTTGTCGTCAACTGGTCTGATTTACTCATGCAGTAACATCGCATTACACCCCATCAGGACGGTTCCATATTATATTATCCACAATAATACTGCTATAAAGGTGGTATAGAAGAGTAATACTGAGATATCACTGCAATTGCGAGCTGCGTGCCAACCTCTGATGATGACTTCACACCTAAAAAGGAAGCTGCTTCAACCACCAGCAAATCACAATACTTAAAAAAAAAAATATGCAAGACAACAATCAAGCTCCAAAAGAGGAGATGTCAGCAGCTGGTGATGTGCGACCCAGATGTAAACAAATTACTCCACCAAGCATTGCTGGAGCACTCCTTAGCTGTGCTCCATATGACAGGAAGAGCAAACGGTGGATGGAAATTACTGATGCAGTTACACAGTGGAAAAGCAGGGCTTTAAGCAGCTGGTTAAAAAACTTGACCCAAGCTACAACATCCCAGGTAGAAAATATGTTTATGTGACAATGCTGTGCAGCTCCTCAAGAGTTACAAGATTAAGTTACTTTTGTTATTGTTAAATTAAAGTGTTAAGCAGTTATTTTATACTTTTACATAAAATTTCCAAGGAAAACACAACCTAAGTTACTTTTGTGCTTACATATGATTTATTCTGTGTCACTATACATAATGCTGTGTCACTACTATTTCACTATAATGCTTATGCTGGCACACCTTGTTTCAGTAGATTCGCACTTCACATTAGGAAGTGTGTCATCAATGACAGTAGCTCATTGTAAAAGGAGGACAGAAAATGCCCTTCATTTACTTACACTTATAAATGTGGCTGCCTGCAAGCTACAAGTATCAAAGCATTGAACACTATTCAGTTTTTTTTTTATATATATCATCAGAAATATTGTGATATAATTTTGAGGCGATATCACCCACCCCTACACTAAATACAGAAAGATTTCAGCACATATAGTGAATAATGCAGTTTACAGCAGCAAAGAAGAGCGCGGTGTGTTTCAAAATGGGAAAACATCAATATGTGCTACAACTGGTTCCCAGCTGCACACTTTAATAATAAAAGTTCATGCTCATGTTCTGTGTACGGCTCCTGACATCTCTGCATCGCTCACTTCTCTCGTATTCAAGCAGAAGGAAAAACACTGCACAACAGATGTTAACACTAAATGTTTAATTGCTGTGTGTTTTCTTGTCTCCAACATAAATGAAAGAACATAAGAATATAATCCCGAGGCTGTGTAAATGAACACTACACACAAGATTTTCATTTCTACTGACATGACAAACTGCTGTCTTTGCTGTCAGTGTGCCACTCCATGTCTTTCTTGTGGTCTTTTACACAGTCACTTGGAATAAAGGAAGTTTAAGAAAATGAGGAGGAAAGAAGAAGAAGCTGGACGGTTGACTCAGCTGTTAGCTGAGCTGATCTCACTAACCTAAACAACAACAGTGGAGATCAGAGGAGGGAAATGGCCCCTTATTCCCTTTGCAGAGTAATGGTGATGAGAACAAAGAAAAGACAAGCATGGCAGTGGAAGTTGTGAATGCATCTGCAAGCAGGAAGAAGGGAAGAAAAAGATACTGGGGCCAGGATGTAATTTTCTTAGTCTGTGTGTGTAGCTGTGTAAGTGAAAGTTTGGATTAACTAAAGTACATCTGTGTGCCAGGTTTCTTATAACTGGTTTATTAATAAGCAAATAAAGTATAGTGCTCAACCAAAACATGTGCACAGCAGGTGACAGACAGAAGATAAATAACATGTGGACTGTGTATATAAACCAAGCTGAGATGCACCTATCAATACTCAGTCTGTATCTGAGATTGGATAATGGTCAGATACAGACTCAAAGCTGGTTCAGGTGTGAGAGGCAGTGAGCTGATCTATTAAATTCAAGTCAGTATTACTCTGTGTTTACTATGGCATCAGCAAGAGTGCACCCATAAACTCTTACATTTAGCTAGGAGAGCTAAAATAACACTGACAGAGCTAACAATAAAGGTGAACAGTCTGGATGTATTTCACCTTTACTGCTAGAACAAATTCTGTTTCGCTATAGTTTGTGACAAAACTGTAATTTAGTCGCAAACAGTCTGGAGAGTTGACAACAACACAAAAGCATCTTTGACAGTTAATTTCTTTTTGGTTTCTCTCTTCCTCTTCTTTTAGTTTTTTTTTTTTGTCAAGCTTAATACTTGCTGGAAAGCTTTTGTTTAACTTACAGGAACAAGTCAGCTAAATTAATGTTAGAAACACTTCATGTATCTCTGGTCTGCCCTGCTTCATGTTTAAGGACATGAGCAGATAGTGAAACAGACACATGCACAGGCATGGTGAAACAGTGAGCAGAGGAAGCGGGGAAGAAACTACTGCATACATACACCGATCAGGCATAACATTATCAATACTGACAAGTGTAATGACTAACACTGATCATCTCTTCATCATGGCACCCGTTAGTGGGATATATTAGGGAGCAAGTAAACATTTTGTCCTCAAATTTGATAGGTGTAAATGAAACACAGGAGACAATAAATTAGGTCAATAGCATGAAAAAATGTCCATTAAATTTTTTTCCTTGGTCCTGTTACATTTTTTAAATGATACTAATTTGTAATTTGTATTTATTTATTTAATAAATTTTGTTTTCGAGAGACAGTTACACTCTCTTATTTTTAAGATTAGGCTAAAAACGTTCCTTTTTGATAAAGCTTATAGTTAGGGCAGGAGCAGGTGACCCTGAATCCTCCTTTAGTTATGCTGCAATATGCCTAGGCTGCTGGGGGGTTCCTATGATGCGCCGAGTATTTCTTTTCATTCACCTCTTTTTACTCTGCATTTTAGCATTAGTTATTATTAATCTCTGCCTCTCTTCCACAGCATGTCTTTTGTCCTGTCTCTCTCCCCTCAGCCCCAACCGGTCGCGGCAGATGCCTGCTCCTCCCTGAGCCTGGTTCTGCTGGAGGTTTCTTCCTGTTAAAAGGGAGTTTTTCCTTCCCACTGTCGCAAAATGTTTGCTCTTAGGGGGTCGTTTTGCCTTGAGGCGACTGTTGTGATTTGGCGCTGTATAAATACAATTAAACTGAATTGAATTTGTTTCACAAAATTGGAAAACAATGTTTAAGTTAAGCCTGATCTTACACATCATTCAGAGTCTCTTGTTCATAGTGAGGACTGCTGATTTTAATACTGGTATTAGCCAACGCTCAAAGCCGAAGTATCTGTATTAAGGCCGAAAAAGTCAGATTAATGCACCCCAAATACAAACCCTTGTTTTTTTTTTTTTTATTACCTTCAGGATCAAATGACTGGAAGACCCTCCTTGCCTGTTCTGATGGAGACTCTGGACCGACCAGAGACATCTCCTATTGAGAGAAATTAGGGAAAGAGAAAAAATAATGAAAGACAATAGAAAATGGGAGGAAACAGAAAATGTGCATGAGAACGTCAAGAGGTTTAATTTGAGAGTGACCACACACACAAATATTTGGAGAAGGAGAGAAGGAGAGGAGGAATTAGGTGACATTTCTGTGATTTCAGATGATCATCTATATATATTTAGTAAGAACACATTTCAATTGGTCCTGCCAACGTTGAGCTACACTAAGGCACCCCCCCCCACACAGAAAAACAAAAACCTAGATTCTAGACATGCAGCCAATATAAAGCACGACTCATAGCAGTGGGCTTGTGATTGACTGTTGGTACATTAAGCATTTCTGCTTGCTTGTGTGAGTGTGTGTAAGCTAAGGGGCCTATGCAATCGCCAGAGTTCATTGGGCTTATTAACTGATTTGCTGATAAAGTTAGATGGCTCTGCTTTTCACTCCAAACACATAGTCAGGAAATCAAGTCTTACATATCTAGCTTGTGATTTATGACAAGCGCTACAGTGTTTGTATGTTGGTAAAGTTTAGAGAGCGCAGTGCTGACATGCAGACCAGAAACGAGGAGTTTTGTATATGCATCATTAAGTGGGCAATGCCTTGACTGTACACACTGATTATATGAAGCCTTTATTACTCTTTCTATACAGAGGGTCTTGGAATTTGGAAAAAAGAAAAAGTCCTTGTCAGACTGTCACACGCTGAAATCCTTCTTCCCACTCCACTTCACTTTCTGAGTTTGAAATTGATGATTTGTTTAACTCTACAAAACCAAAAATTTAACAGCATGCACTAACATCTCAAGAAGCACATAAGTGATAAAGCAGGCAAGGTTCAGACCCCCTTTTTGCACACAACTGAGCTCTAAGAGGAAAATCAGGGGAAGAAGTTTGCTACCCATGAGGAAGACATGACAGCAAGCTTTTCACCCATTTGGAGGTATAAACAATTTTGCCTTTGCACACTGTTGGACGATATGTTTGAAAACCAGGTTTGTTTTAAACATACTGAACCCTTAAGACAGTACCTTAACCCCAGAGACCTGTGACAGATCTTGATGAATAAAAATGTCCTGACTTATCATGTATTTACGGTGTTGTTTGATATTTTCGACTGCAGTGTCAGGATCTTGCCAAGATCACACAGGTTTAAGAGTTGAATAACTCTTGAATAACCACAAGGTTTGGTAGGCAGTCGCTGAAAGCAATCGAGTGATGAGGAGTGCAAAGGTAGGTGTTAAAGTGCCCTATAAATATTTGGCATGAATAAACATTTAGAAGAGTTTAAGAATGGGAGAAGAGCCCAGAGAGAGATGGAAGTGGAGATATTTCTTAGAGAGAAGATTAAAAAGATGATACTTCTCCTGCGAAACATGAAGGAAAGCATTACATGGTTCTCACTATTCTTCCTTATGAGACTGTATTTATGCCAATGAATCACTGGACAAAAACTTAATGTTTTGGGAGAGCAAATGAACCCTCCACATCTCGTTTAGCCAGCCTTTATTAAAGCTTGAGGCACCTTCAGATCCACCACAGGCTGCTTTCGGGTTTCACAGTTCACTTATTACTGTATTCAGGGCTTACTCTTGGGGTGGGGTGGGGGTTGGCGGGAGACTCATCCAAGAAGAGATGACTCGCAGCTGCAGGCTCTTCAGATGCAAAGAAAAACAGTCACACACCAGCAAATGCACACTCTCACACACTTTTCTGTGACACAGTGTAGCAGGGGCTTGTGATGTGTTAACATTACAGGCTCCATGAATCTAGACAGAGGATTTGTTTCATTAGTTAGATATGTCTATGCTTCACTTACAAGAGTGGACATGGAATCCCAAAGGAATAGAGTGCTGAAAAAGTTCTTATGGGAGTTGACCAAATGTCCGTACCATGAAACATGAACTGTTTTGATGAAATGCAATTAAGCCCTACACCCTAACTAAGAAAAATATCTGCTCTTTGCAAAGATGAGAGGCTAAATTAATTTAATAAATCAAGATTCATGAACTGAAAGTCAAGTTTATTATCTTCCAGGACAGGATGGAAACATTTTGTTGCAAATCACCTGATAATCTAACATTTATAGGATGAGTATACACCAGGACACAAACACTAACACTACCAAGCGGTCATCGGCAGAAGTAAACAAAACATGCCATTATGGCCAACCTATACACACAGACACCAATAACAGCACAAGCAAGAGAATAAGACAGACAATGACTCATGTGAACATTAAATCCATGCACAGGCACACAGACACATATGAATACAGCAAAGACTACACCACTGTGTTTGCTGTATGACAGGTCTGCCTGGCTATCTTCTGATCTGTGTTTTATTAGAGGACTGGGGAAGATGCTGCTGAGCTGGAAAACATGTTATGGAGCTAACAAACTGCAGGGAAGTGCGTGTGTGGCGCGCATATGTTGTGCGCCTCACAGTTTCATTCCACGCAAACTAATTGTGCAACAGTACATGTCAATGTGTGTTTGAGTGTCTATGTAAGAGGTAGTATCACATTCTGTGATGAAATTCATTTGCTAATAAAATGCTGCAGAGAACCAGTGCAATGATACTCTGCAGCACTAACGCAAGGGCCAAGAGGTAAAGCATTGCTCATGAAGGAACACATTCCAAACTCTGCAGTCCAATCTTTTTTTTGCACAAACCCATGACCTCTGCAACAGTGCAAAAACAAGCTACTCTGAAGGAACAAAGTAAGAACAACACTCAAGCAATCACGAGGACTTACATACACAATGTAATGTAGCACATCTACTCCAAATAAAACCGGAATACATTTACTGTAACCAAATGTTTCTTTGCCAAAAATTTCAAATAACCGGAAAGGGGTCCTGAGTAAGCATTCAGGAATGTGTGTGTGGCTGTTTAATCAACTGTCCTGGTATATGTTTTATTTTTAAGTTCAAGAGCATCAGACAAGAAGTAACAGAAAGGAAATAAAATGGTTAGATCTGATCCAAAAATTTCAAGGCTCTATTAATACAATGTATAATTATGACATAAAAATGGTCAGAACACAATTTAATTTTTAGTATTTCAGACAAACATGGTCACTGAGCATTTTGAGAGTATTTCTCTGACACATTTGATTTTTATCATTTTCTCCTCAGCTTAAGAAACTGTTACGCCTCTTCAAGCCCTCTTCAGTGCTTTAAGTTTTTTTCAGTTTGGAGTAACTCTTTGGTAATTTTCATGATTACAGCCCAAGATTTACTGCAGCACGCCAGATAAAGTACTCTTGTAAGTAAGCTTGGGTGATAGTCATGTAACCCTATTTATTACTTGTGTTTATGTTAAAGAAACATTTGCTGGCTACTGCTTTCACCTTCGCCCCCATCCATCTGTACTCTTGCTGCAATGTGCTCACCAGGCTGAGAGACTCTCTTAGGTTGACATCTCATGCCCTTCCTTCTTCCCCTTTCATTCTTTCCCAGTTCACCCCTCTTCACTTACCTTTTTCTGTGCTAAATAGGTACTACAGTTTTAGAGTATTTCCTCCCCTCCCACCCTTAACTTTTGTTCCATTTTCTGTCTGCCTTTCAGCTTTTATCTCCACATGCATGTAGCTACTTCAGGTAAGACAGGTAGACACAGCGCTTTACTAGAATTACTCTCTTTCTCACCAGTCCACCCAAAGAGCTATTGTGTGTGCTGAGAGGCTTTGAGTGGCCATAGAGTGCATGTGACGAGATCAGTTTCCAAACAACAAAGCAGAGGTCTTGGGCAGTGTCTCCTGTCTTGTTCCTAACAGGTAACGACAGACTCACTACATGACAAGCTGAGGAGAGTCTGTGTGTGCGGGTTTGTTATGTAGAATGTATGCGTTTTGTTTAGTTCACCTTAACGAGCCTGTGTCCCAAGTGATCACGTATACAGGGAACAACAGAAGTTCCAACTCTCCTGCTACATAATGAGTGAATTCAGTTTCAGGTGTGACAAACAGGACAATGCATTGATTTATGGAACTGTCTTGGATGGGCAAAAACGTGTCTACACCAGAAAAGAAAGGAGACACCAGAGAATAGTTATATAGTGCAATGATGGGTCTTATAACAAAGACCACCACCCTGAGGGAAAAGGAAGAATAATGCAGACATACACTGACAAAGGCAGACTTTTATCCTACTACAAAGACCTTTGGTCTGACCTGTCACAGATTATTAATGACTGTTAATGTACACCGCTCTGTTATTTTGTGTTTGCGTGTGGCCCGCACCCACTGATCACATGGAAAATAGAAGTTAACCATGTGTGACTGAACACATTTTCACAAGGTCCTGCAGATTATTTTCCTGTTGCTGTTTTAAATATTCATTGTTGAAGAGTGTACTCCATATTATGGCATTTTGCATGCATGAGCTGAATCAGTAAACAGCATAAATGAACGGCGGTTCATTATTGACTTTATTATCTCGCCCATCGATAGGTGGAGAGAGGTTATGTTTTTGGGGGTAGTACAAGGAACAAAAGTTTGGTGAATAAATTTTGGTGGTGATCTGAATCCAGGATTCTTTATTTGTTTGTCTGTCAGCAATATAATGTATAAAATTTTAACCAAAATTTATGAAACTTTGTGGAAATATTCTTTAGAACATATGATTTTTCAAGGTCTAAGGCCAAAGGTCAAGGTCACCAAAATTTTTTAAAAAATCCCTCTCTCATCATTGGCAAAATTTTAAAATTAATATCTTATCAATTTTCATATCAATTTTTTATTTTAAATTCAAATATAATAATGCAACACAAACTACAAACCCTACACAAAAAAATAAATTAAAAAAATCACATCCCCTTTACAAATGTTTGTTTTCCTTTTTTATCCATTTACTTGTTTTTAGAGGACGCTATTATGGTACATAAACTGAATAAAATATATCCAGATTATATATGCCATTATCTGTTCGTGTGAATCTCAGTTTTAAAATAAAAATATAAAATTATATTTTACAGTTTTTAAAAGCCATCCATCCGCCCATTCTCTTCCGCTTATCCTGTTCAGGGGGGGCTGGAGCCTATCCCTGCTGACACAGGGCGAGAGGCAGGGTACACCCTGTACAGGTCGCCAGCCTGTCGCAGGGCTAACACAGAGAGACAGACAACCATTCACACCTATCGGCAATTTAGAGTGACCAATTAACCTAACCCAGTAACTGCATGTCTTTGGCCTGTGGGAGGAAACCCACACAGACGCAGGGGCAGTTTTTAAAAGCCAATAAAATCAATTTCTAGTCTTTGTGATCTAGTAATTTATGATGGAGTATAACAACATTGCGTGGCAGCTATTGTAGTGTAGTATTGTCACATAGAAAATTTGGAGTGGGAGGAGTATGTGCTCTACTGAGCGCCCTTCTAGCTTATGTCAAACCTTGAGTTCAGAATATTATATCACAAATTACACTGCTCAAATGAAGGGAACACTCAAATAACACATCCTAGATCTGAATGAATGAAATATTCTCAATGAATACTTTGTTCTGTACAAAGTTGAATGTGCTGACAACAAAATCACACAAAAATCATCAATGGAAATCAAATTTATCAACCAATGGAGGTCTGGATTTGGAGTCACACACAAAATTAAAGTGGAAAAACACACTACAGGCTGATCCAACTTTGATGTAATGTCCTTAAAACAAGTCAAAATGAGGCTCAGTATTGTGTGTGGCCTCCACGTGCCTGTATGACCTCCCTACAATGCCTGGGCATGCTCCTGATGAGGTGGCGGATGGTCTCCTGAGGGATCTCCTCCCAGACCTGGACTAAAGCATCCGCCAACTCCTGGACAGTCTGTGGTGCAACGTGACGTTGGTGGATGGAGCGAGACATGATGTCCCAGATGTGCTCAATCGGACTCAGGTCTGGGGAACGGGCGGGCCAGTCCATAGCTTCAATGCCTTCATCTTGCAGGAACTGCTGACACACTCCAGCCACATTGAGGTCTAGCATTATCCTGCATTAAGAGGAACCCAGGGCCAACCGCACCAGCATATGGTCTCACAAGGGGTCTGAGGATCTCATCTCGGTACCTAATGGCAGTCATGCTACCTCTGGCGAGCACATGGAGGGCCATGTGGCCCTCTAAAGAAATGCCACCCCACACCATTACTGACCCACTGCCAAACCGGTCATGCTGAAGGATGTTGCAGGCAGCAGCTCGCTCTCCACGGCGTCTCCAGACTCTGTCACGTCTGTCACATGTGCTCAGTGTGAACACTGTTCTCATCTGTGAAGAGCACAGGGCGCCAGTGGCGAATTTGCCAATCCTGGTGTTCTCTGGCAAATGCCAAGCGTCCTGCACGGTGTTGGGCTGTGAGCACAACCCCCATCTGTGGACGTCGGGCCCTCATACCATCCTCATGGAGTTGGTTTCTAACCGTTTGTGCAGACACATGCACATTTGTGGCCTGCTGGAGGTCATTTTGCAGGGCTCTGGCAGTGCTCCTCCTGTTTCTCCTTGCACAGAGGCGGAGGTAGGGGTCCTGCTGCTGGGTTGTTGCCCTCCTACGGCCTCCGCCACGTCTCCTGGTGTACTGGCCTGTCTCCTGGTAGCGCCTCCAGCCTCTGGACACTACGCTGACAGACACAGCAAACCTTCTTGCCACAGCTCGCATTGATGTGCCATCCTGGATGAGCTGCACTACCTGAGCTACTTGTGTGGGCTGTAGAGTCCGTCTCATGCTACCACGAGTGTGAAAGCGCCACCGACATTCAAAAATGACCAAAACATCAGCCAGAAAGCATAGGTACTGAGAAGTGGTCTGTGGTCCCCACCTGCAGAACCACTCCTTTATTGAGTGTGTCTTGCTAATTGCTAATCTTAATAATTTCCACCTGCTGTCTATTCCATTTGCACAACAGCATGTGAAACTGATTGTCAATCAGTGTTGCTTCCTAAGTAGACAGTTTGATTTCACAGAAGTTTGATTTACTTGGAGTTATATTGTGTTGTTTAAGTGTTCCCTTTATTTTTTTGAGCAGTGTACATTGACTGAAGAAGAGTGTAGGATGCAGTCAAGATATCTTGAAAGGAGTGGCAAGTTAACTTTAACATAAAATATTCAAAACTCAAAGATTTAAAGCACATTGCAATAGCAGCAAACAGCGATGATTTAAAGCCAACTGTTTCTGCACACAACTTCTTGTTCCTTAGCAGTCCCTGAAAGACATTCTCTGTCTTCGCAGACAGAAGTTGGAGTCTTATGGGACACAGAGCGCCACAGTGGCTGTTCTCTTCCCCCTAGTAAATCACTGACCCGAAGCACAACTACTGTACACACATGCACACACATAACTCCCTGGAGAAGCACAGATACAGCCTGTGAACCTCATCACTCAGTGAGGGCAGAGTAAAGAGCGATGAGAAATGTCACAGGAGGCTACCCCCCACCTCCTTTCCTGAGTGACCACCACACTGCTCTTTAAAGTACATCCTTCCTTTCTACTTCCTTTCCTCCTCTTTCCTTCCCATGAGGGACCAATAATCTGAAGAGGCTGGCTAAGGTGTGCTTGGGAGTCCTTCACTTGGGCAACAGACCAAGCTCCAGCTATTTCAAAGAAAAAAGGAAAAGGAAGGAAGAATCTTTTTTTTTTTTTTAAACATACTACATGATATGTTTCATCTGTCACCCATCCTTCTTCTTCTTCACTTTCTGTCTTTTGTTCTCTCTTTCCTTTTTCTGGCGTCTCAGAAACTCTTGTCCAAAAACAGATCCCATTACATGCCATTATACACACTCAGACTCTCTCTCACATGCGCGCACACACGAATACAACAGAGAACAGAGTGTGAGGGGGGGTTTGTGGGTATGGATCAAAATTGGCAGGATGGCCTTTGTGTAGTTAGATTAGATAAAAACAGTAATGGCATTAAGCTGATGGCCTGAAAGCCATAGTCACACACTGACAGCCACTCATGGGAATACACACCCGTACCCAGTAACAGAAAGAAGGAGCCACTGACACATCTGAGGCGGGGGATCAGATTTTCCGTTTTTGTGGGTATGGTGCTATATCGGAGCTAAAAGCTACATAACCAGACGTGTATTTTTGTATTATAAAGCCGATAGAAGTACGCTTCAAATTAGCTTGAAACACAGATTCCCTTTGCAATAGAACAAGGGCACATTTAGTAAGAACTACCAACAGAGGACCTTTGCCCCACATCTGCCCTCTTTACCTTGGGCTCCAAGTTGTAGAGCTCATTACTATTGGCATAGTATACCATTAGCCATATATGCTAATGCATATGCATGAATGACTGTGTTCAAGTGTGTTTCTAGTGTCCACTAAAACAAATACATCCAGATGAGAACATTGGAATCATATTCCCTTCAAGAAGCCATTCACCTGAAGCAACACACACAGACACAGACACACACACACACACACCTAAGTCTAATCAGGATTAGGTTTCCTGTGCTCTGGAATGTGTGTGTATATGTGAACAGGTCACTAGTGCCGGGGGAATTGTAGAAATTGGTAAATCATCTGTTCAAGCATGACAACTTTAGGTCATTGCTGAGCCAACATATGACCCACTCACATAGCAGGCATGAGCTTATTCCCGTAACTGAGCTTTTAATCAATGGTATATTAGCAGGGTAGCGTTATGATGGGAGATGATTGCTTGGGGTTTTTTTTTTTCCTCCCCTCTCTGGCGCAATTTTCACAACAGCAGGGCTAATCGATTTGCTACAACTGAAACAGCCAGCTTTGATTCACAAGCTATAGCAGCATATTAAATTACATGTTCACTAATGGAGAGCACTTGTTTGAGTTTATACTCACATGTAAATGCACACAAGCCCAATGGCACAGTAATTCATTAATACTTTGTCCCAAAAGCATTTTTCCCCCTTCACATTTCCAACAGCATGTTTGGCCTCAATTAGGTTGGGGCTGCCTTGTTGCACAACCCTGTGCTGCCTACTCTGGTGGACCAAGACTGGATCCTGCAGCATGGTCTGTTACAGAACACAATCCTGCAGACAGCCTCAACTTGTAAAGCAGTCTCACACTCAATATTACAGTAATATACTAGTGCATCTCCTCTTCCTCTTCACAGTGTCCCGTAGGTTCTCTATGGAGTTCAGATCAGGCGAGTTGGCTGGCATAAAGTGCTCTAAAATCTCCTGGCAGATGGCTGCTTTGACTTTGGATTCGATAAATCACAGAGGAGCAACCACAACCAACATCAGCAGATGACATGGTGCCCCCAACCATCACAGACTGGAAACCCCACACTAAACTTGAAACATCTTGGGTTCTTTACCTCTCCACTCTTTCTCCAGACTCTAGGACCTTGATTTCCAAATGAAATGAAATGCAAAATTTACTTTCATTTGCTTTCCAGTTCTTTTCTCTTTAGCCCTGGTAAGATGCTTCAGACACCTTCACTGGTTCAAGAGTGGTCTGATATTATGAATGTACTGTAGGTCCTTTCCCGACAACATCGGCCTCAGTCAGCTTTTCGTGAACCTCTCCCCAGTTCTTGAATTGACTTTTCTTGACAATCCTCTCAAGGTTACAGTGCACCTTTACCTACCATACTTTTTCCATCCAGTCAGCTTTCTATTAACTGGCTTTGAAATGGCACTCTGAACAGCCAGCCTTTTTTAACAATGACCTTCTGTGGTTTGCCCTCCTTGCGGAGGGTGTTGACATCTGAACAACTGTCAAGTAATATGTTTTCCCCACGACTGTGGCTGCATGTATTGAATTAGACCAAGAGATACACAGTATCAACTCAAAACACTTTAATAATCTGAAATACTGGACGTCAGACTTTCATGCTCTATAATCCAGCTTGAAATAGTTCCCTCTACATGGAATCAATGTTGAATGTATGGCATGAAGAATATAAGTTTACCCTTTTGAAATAATTACAATAAAAACTTTATAATACACACTAGTGTTGACACCATTTACATCTGGGATTATGAACATGTAGATAACTATTAATTCCCCAAGTACTAACAAAACAGACACTGGGTACATGGACAGATTATCATTCTTCATCTTGTTGAAGCCTTCACTTTATCGCAGTATCTCCTTTTTAACGTTTATTCAGATTATTCTGGCATCGTGGTTTACAGCAAAAATTTCATACCAAGCAACTGCCAATAAATCTGTTAGGTCCCATTTGCCTATTACTAACATTTCTTGAGATGTTATGGAAAAAAATCTTACACCCACTGGGAGTTATTGTTTCTGAGACTTCATAGCTCTCGTGACAACTCTGTACAACAAAAAAAAAAGATGTGTGCCAGAATAGGAAAATCTGGGATCCATACTGATGGATCTAACCTGACAGTGAAGGTGGACAGAAGTGTAGACTCTCACTGGTGCACAAACTCAGCAGTTTACATCACTGCAAGACTTGAAAATAAACCACACATTGTTTAGTTGATCGCAGATGGTTGGTAAACGAAAAGTTTGTGTTTGAGAGTGAGAATGAGAGAGAATCAGAACCATGTCTGTGTGCCAGCATTTGTTAAGTTCCTCTTTGGGATCTGAGCATTTTTCCCTCCATATTTGTGAGGTGAAAAGCCAAGAAAGCGCAGCGGCCATATATGACTATCTCCTGTGCTCATTTTTCTCTCCCCTCCCTCTGTGCCTCTGCCCCCCCCCCCCACTGATATCTAACCTGCACTATTTTAAAAGCACCTTCCATATTTTGGTTTTTCTAACCTGCTGAGAAGACTGGTTCATATTACACATTTTATGTCTCTGTTTGTGAATTATGTGCTACCTCTCCAGTGGACGTGTGTATTGAACTTGCCTTGGTGAAAAATACAGAGAGGTGAGTTTCACTGCCAAGGATCCAAATAGGGAACTTTGGAGACTTGAGGAATGCCCCGACCTGAAACACACACAGAAAAGGAATGCAGAACCTATGAGCGTCTATTTCAGTAACTTCCATCATAAATCAGCAATCATGTAAATCTTAACACGCAGATTTTTCATAAATACATTAATATTTGAGATTTATATATATATATATATATATATATATATATATATATATATATATATATATATATATATATATATATATATATATATATATATATATATATATATATATATATATATATATACTCATTACATATTAATATTTGATATTTCTCTAACCCCTCAACAAATATCCATAATGAAATGCACTGTATAATGACAATGACAACTTAAACCTCCATGAATAGCAAATTAATGAGGTGCTTTCTAAGTTCCCTCTTAAGAGCTCTTTAGTTACTTTGGCAACCATCTATTTGCCATTAACCTATTACAGCTGCTTACTTACTTTACCTGTCTGCAGGTGTCATCTCTCAACTTGAGCTATTTTTGGCTTGCTTATATTGATAAATGAACATTCCTGTCTTTTAAGCCAACTGAACAAGTATTTTTATCATTTCTTTTATAATCTGTTTTTAATAAATCCACATTTCAGTACATGTGTTCCAAAAATAACTGCTCCTTCCAAACACACATTTTCACATGGGAGAACAAACTGTGGTCTATGTTTCACAGTTGAGAATGTCAGAATCACAAGTAACAGTAAGTTACTCTGTATTTATTTGTACTTGTAGTCCTTTCAGTTTATACAATGGGTGTCTCTTTATTTGCAGTCAAGCTTTATTGAACAAATGCAAATCCTCTGCAAGCTCACAATCAACAACCACTGGACAATTTGTTTATACTTTTAAATTATGCTTCGTGAACCTACAACCCTGCTTCCTGAAAAAAGAAAAAAAAAGTTGGCAAGCTGTGTAAAATGTAAATAAAAGAAGAATCATTTGAAGCCATTTAAACCCAATAGCTAATTGAAAACACATTAAATGCTGAAACTGTAAAAAAATTGTAGTGGTTTTTGAAAAACAGAGTTGGGACAGCAGCTTTAAAAAAAACTGGAAAAGTTGGGCAATACTAGACAATCACCTGGTGGAGCATTTTAGAACTGATTAGATTAACTGGAAAAAGTTCAGTATCAAAGAATAGAAAAAGAGCACCCCAGAGAGGCTGAGTCCTTCAGAAGGAACGATGTGGAAGGGATCATCATTTGTTGGAAGACCATATGGTCATACTGTTAAATTATTCAAGAGTGTTTCCAAATATAAAATAGCTAAGACTTGGGGCATTTTACCATCTACAGTACGCACTGTGGTTAAAAGATTCCATGAACCTGGAAAAAATATCTGTATGTAAGGGACAAACCAGGAAACATTTTATGGTGATAAGGTCGGCACTATTAAAAATAGACATGATTCTGTCTTATGAGGCGTAAATCAATATATGAGCTCACAAATTTCCGAACGCTATCGTCAGTAAACACAATTTATGGCTGAATCCACAAATGCTGAAAACTATGCAAAGAGAGAAAGCAAACATCCAGAAACACCGCCGCCTTCTCTGAACCTGAGCTCATTTAGGATGGACTGGAGCGAAGTGTCCTGTGGTCTGACAAACCCACATTTGAAATTCTATTCTGAAATCATGGACATCATGTCCTCTGGGTAACAAATGGGATGGACTCTCTGGCTTGTTATCGGCATGCAGTTCGAAAGCCAGCATCTATGTTGGTATGGCATAATGTGTTTGCATTAGTGTATAAAGTAAGGGTAACTTGTGCATCTGTTAAGAACCATTATTGCTGAACAACATATACAGGAATCAGTGCAACATATGCTACCCACCAGGCGATGTAGTTTCCAAGAAAGGCCTACTGAAGCTTGCTTCAGTAAGATGCTGCCAAACTGCATTTTGCATGCATTACAAAAACATGGTTCTTTCGTGAAAGAGCCAAGCACCAAAATAGCCTCCCTGCAGTCCAACCTGTTGCTGAGCATGTATTAAAAAAAACAAAACAACAAAAAAAACCCCCACATTTCCCAGCTTCATTATTTGATGTTGGCTTTGTAGAATTTTTAACCACACCTAAGATTTAATTGACTTGAAAACAATGTGTTTGTGCTGACACTTTAGACAGCTTCCCAACCTTTGAGACAATGAAAGTGTATCTGTGTCTGTACCTTGCAGTAGCGCAGTGATTCCATAAGTGTGAGGAAGCCAACAGATGCCTGTTTATGAATTCCATGTAGTTCTACAAGACAGGAATGGGGAAAAAAAAACAAAAACAAAATGAGAATTCTGCTGATGTCAAACTGGTATTAGTTTGTGTTTTTGTACAATGCTCTGAGGTTTAAGAGTTATGACAGTCTGGTGAACAAAGTTTAAATCCAGGACCACAAAAGACTTCTGCAAGTCTTGTATGTGTGCATGTTTCTTTCGTTTGGATTTGCTGTGTGTAACCATGTCCGTGCAATATTTAATTGACATCTTACTCATTCCAGAGCATTCCCTGTCTCCATCCCAAACATTAGAGACAGCATGACCAGTTACAAGAAGGTTCACCAGGCTCTGACTGCAAAAGACATAAAAAAAAAAGACACATCAACCAGAAAATAACTAGCACTACCACACAAATAAGTTATAGCAACTGTTATGTGACCAACTGATGCAAACCACAGGTGAAGACGTTTTTCTTTTTTACCTTCCATGGCCATGCACAGGGTCTACGAGCGGCTCCATTGTGTCCTGAATCTCATTCCTTATATTTTCTATGCCCTGCACAGACATAACCAGAGCCAATAAATAATTACATTTTTACTGAAAATGATGAACCAGTGATTTAATGCATGAATAAAAGTCTTATTTTGAACTACTTTTTTTTTAAATCACTTCATTCAAATTTCTTAGTAAAGCAGACATACATCATTAACATAATATTTCCTATTCAGTGTTGCATATCTGTACCCATCTCTCTGTCTAGCTCTTTCATTTCTTTACCTTAGTGAGGATGACAGAGTAAAGAAAAAGCAAGACTCCACAGCACCCCCTCCAGGTGTGGTAGAGAGACAGCACCTCCTCTCTGAGATCGGCCACTGACACGATGGCCCGCTTGCTGCGGGAGGGAAACAAACACTAGAATGATGTATGAAACACTCAAAAGACAAATGTGTTCGGCTTCAGGAGGTGTCAATATGACAAATGCACTAACTGAGTTTGCGATGCCCGGATGCCCTTTCACAACAGGGCAGGTATCAAATAAATGCGAGGGTGAAGAATAATCTAATCTTCTGTTTGGAGCCACTTCCCTCTTTTGCTCAACCTTGGAAAGCTTGCTAGTGAAGCGATCCGTCTTGGTTAGCGTGCGCTTCCTCATTGTGAGTCAGCACTACTTTTTGCTGACTATAGTCTCAACTGCCAGTGTGCCATTTGATGAAATTTCAATATTTCTCTGGCAAACACACCATTGCATTCATTTAGCTTATGTTTGTGTGGCACAGAGTGTGTGAGTAAGGTAGTTCTTTTTTATATTTTTTTTATTAGGCAATCAGTGAAAGTGCTGATTCAGCAAATTGTGAGCAGAGTGAAAAAGCTAACACCGATGTGAAAGCCAATTCTCGTAGACTAGATAAATCTAGTGGAAATGTGTTGTTCTCTATTCCAGTAATGCATATTGACAACTGTCCCAGCATGACTTACGAGGTCTAAATCCCTGCAGAATACCCACAGTATTACTTAACATCAGGATTTTATGGGTGAGGATAGATATTAAAGAAGCCAGATGTTACATGTGGACAGAATATTTAGTGTCACTTACTGAAGAACACTGTGAAATTGCTCAAAGCCAAGCTCCTCAGCAGCCAAAGCAGCTAGGCACAATAAAACACAGAAACCACAGTATCAGAGCATGACACAGCAAAATACCGCATCAAGTGGTTAGACATTAAACGTGTCTATTTAGAAATTAAATGGAAAGACAAGGCTTCATTTAATGAGTAGAAATATTTATGCAGCTTCATTTTCAACATGCATCTTTTTTTGGGAATGTGACAGACGTAGGACTCACTGGGTTGCTGTTCCTGTGGTGGTTGACTGCTTGCTGGCTCTGGCATGTCCTGTGTTTGCGACTGTGCCTGCGTGATAGTTTGTGTGCTAGTGTGTGGGCTCTGTCCCTTGGCCCAGGTCACCAGGCAGAACCCTGTGGAGGTGCTGGAACAGACAGACTCCAGGATTTCGCTTAGCGTCGAACAAAGTGCTGTTTTCTGCTCTTCCTCTAACAGACACAAACATAAAACTACTTGTTTTTTTTTTTGCCATTTTTTTTTAGAAAACAAGTAATACAATGATATATAATTAACAGCAAAGACAATGCAATGAGGAATCTACCTGACATTTGTCTCCAGTTGGAACTTTCTCTATTAAAGAGAACATTTTTTAAGAGGAAAGCCTGCAAAGAAAACCTCATTATACAAATTTGCAAGAAATATTCCATGATGCAATGTGCTACAACTCTTAGGCAATCATAGAATAACAGAAACTGATATTTAATATCAGCAACCATTTTTTTAAGGGGGTGGGCAATTCAAAATGTATTTCTGATCAAAACAAGACAGTCAAGATTAGATTATAGTGCTGCACTCATTTTTCACAATGTTGCTCTCATTTTGTCTTATAAATTAAATCTACTCCTTTCTAATGAAGAGACCTATTATGCTTTTCCTTAATGGCAGATGCTTACATAAAACAAGGAATATGTTTCAAAATATCAGGTCAGTGTATGTGCACATAATACATCTGAGCCAATAGCTCAGGTGCTCTAAAGTGGGCATTCCTAATATGGTCATCTCAGGTAGGCAGGTCTGGCTGTGAGCAGGCCTTCCCACCTATTGTATAAGACAGAGGGGTAGCCAAACAGAAAATGGCTTAAAGGAAGGGTAAAGGAAGCTAAAACAGTGGATGAACTGAAGGACTACACCACAGCCCAGTGTAAGATAAAATAGGATTATTTTGAACATTAAATCAAGCAAAGCTACTTTTATAGAGACCAAGAAGGCAAGCATGGAGCTGGAAATGAGCATAACAGGCCTCCTTTAAAGCTTTTTCTCCTCCTTAAAAGCCCAAGCTCACTGCTCACCACACTGTGGCATGTTTAGTTCAGGTTGCACTTATTATAATCTCAATATTAACCAAAATAACGGCAATAAGGATTTTTTTTTATCATAACTGAGCTGGACAAATCGTAAGAAGACTGAATAAAACCCTTACCTGGACAGGTGCAATTACAGCACATGGTCCTCCTTCAAACTGCTCCAGTGCTGTGTGCTCACTCTCGCTAAAAACAAATCCTGTGACAAACAGCAAAAAGATTTGATGCCACCAAGAACTTAAAAAACATATTTACAATTGCATCAGTACTCACACTGAGGGCCACAGACCAAAATTATGGCCTAAATTGCTATATGCAGGTAGGTACTCATACTGGCCACATAGAAAGCAGCACAGCATTTTATAGTTTAACTGTCCTTCAGCTAGGATTTCACAAGAAATCACCTCTTGCACTCCTAGTTAAAACCTGGATACAATGCACTCACATCACCATACTGAGACAAAATATCATACCTTGGGCCCATCTACGGAAGATAGAGGCAGACACTCCACTGGAGGGTCTCCCCCATATCAAATCCACCACATCTTTATTTAACTCTGACATGTTCCCTTTCAGTGCTGGAAGATCAACAGTCAGTCCCTCTTCAGTCTAACAGCCACTTGGGGACAAGAGAGGCCTGTAAAGTCCAACTTGCGAGTTCTCCTTAGTGCTGACAGTCCACTTCTCCAGGCAGGTCGAGCCTGTGGCATTGGCCACAAGCTGCCTGTGCACAACAGTCTGACTGCAGTTACTGGCAGCAAACTGGCGGGTAGGAATGACATCAACGTAACCACAGCAGCCTACCAAGTGATAGGACAGAAACCATGCAGTCCATGACAAAAATACATGTTAAGGTTACTGTCTGTAGTGGAAAATGTCTATTAGCAATGGTAACTTACTTTCATATTTACATTGATAGCGTCGCGATTTAAGATTTAACTAGTTTTTAACTTCGGTAAATTAATTATAAAAAATTAATGCCAACTTATACTTCCCCGGATAGTTATCCGGCTAAACATCTCTCAGTTAACGTTAATATAAGGGATATTTAATTAAACAAAAACAAAACAAAACAAAACTACTAACTGGATAACGATTCGCTTATTTGTGGTGTCGTTGTTACCTTGTGAGACACTTCAGAAATTATTGCACCACTTTTATATTTTAACAGCTGAGTTAGTTTGGTAATGTCAACAGTTAGCATTAGCATTACTACTAGCAGCTAACCTTTCATTGCTTTGCCATTCAATTACTTTCCACATTAAAACGACGCCTGGAACCGTGGTATGAATTTACAGTTTCTCATTAGCTTGATATTAACGGACCTTAATTACCTTAATACACAGTCCGGTAATGAGATTCTGTATGGATGAAATTTTCTGGTAGCAAATTCACCGTCAGCCGCCGCTCTGTCATTCGTTTATTTACAACAGAATTGTGTGAAAAAAGAAAAGCGCGTACAATTGACGTACCTCCCCATTGGTTGAAATCCAGAAAGTTCAAGATGCGTCAAGGGCTGCGGCGTCAGCGCGTTGCCTCAATGGTCTACAGACTTGTCAATCATATCGGATCCGCCCACAAACGGAGAGCCGTTTAATTAAACTAAAGATATCCTCAGCGATTTGGATAAGGAAAATATACGTTAAAAAGGGTTTGGATAACTTCACTGTTACTTCACTGTCATACATTTAAAATAACCTGATTGATAATATTAGACATAATAAATACCCCTGTTATGCGTTTCATTTTACAAGCTTTATTCGGGACCTTTGGTTTTTTGTCCACTACCCCACTCCGTACTGCTCTGCGCATGCACACTATATACTTTTAGCTAACTTTGACTTGCTTTCCACGCGTGTTTAGATTCTTACTTGGGGAAAAGTATAGTTTGAGGCCAGGAGCTTTGGAAATATAGTACGCGTTTTTCATCAGAATGGGTGGTCAAGGTAAGGGCAAAAAGAAAAACAAACCGAAGAGGAAAGACAACCGTCCAAACCGGGGTAAGTTCACGGATTTATAATTTTATTTTATTTACAGTGTATAACGTCAAACTCTTAAACACCATGTGGTTAGAAAAGGATCATTATATTTTGGTTTTAGTGAAGCTCAAAACGATAGGAACTAATATTACACGTACACTTATAACATCCCTGCAGATGGAGGATTTGTTGGTCTGTCACCTCAAGAAAGGATGAAAGTAAGAATGCACGAAAAAGCCAAGAAGAAGACAGCTGAGAAGTACTCAGTACAGCAACTCCTACAGAAGGTAACACTTGACAACATATCCACAAACTAGGACCCAAATATGTCATTGCCTCAACATCTTTTTATCCTTTAAATCCTATTTCTGAGCTTTCTTTATTTGTTGTGTTGTGCAGACTGAAGAATGCATGGACAGTTTTGACTTTGAGATGGCTGGCCTTTTCTGTCAAAGAGCCCTGGATGTGGAGCCCACTAACCTGCAAGTTCTAGACATGCTGGGACATATTTACTCTGAATTAGGAGACACACAGAAAGCTAAAGAAATATCCTTTCTCACTGGATACATGCCAGTAATTTAGTAATTTCATAAACTGCTGTGCTAATTTCATTCTGCTCTAAAGCATTGATTGTTGTGGCCTCCTTGACCTTCTCTCTCTTAAGCATTTCTGCATGCTGTAGAGCTTAGCCCAGATGTTGGCCACAGTAAGTACATGTACCTGGGACAAATCCACACAGGCCAGGAGGCTGTCGAATACTACACCAGAGGAGTATATGTCCTACTGAATGCATTGGAGAAACAAGAAACGACAACAGTAAGTGATCACACATAGACACACAATTCTCTGTTTGTTTAGTTAAAGAAACTGACTTTAGTTAAGGAAATGACTTTGTGTTCAAGGCTTAATGCCCCTGAATATTTTTCATCTTCACAAGAGGGTGCTGTTGGACAGTGCTTGTCTTTGTGACTGATGGCATTGTTATGGCAGAAATATGTCAAATTTATGTGTACCCTGTAGTGTAACTGTCACTCCAGACCTGTAATACTACAGGTAATTACAAAACACTTTGCCTACGTTGCAATGCACTAAAAAAAAATAGAACTATGAAATTAACTTTGAAACAACACAGACTTTACACTAAAGATGTGAAACAGTAAAATGGTAGTTCTTGATGTGGTCAGAGGAATGTTAGCTTTACAACTTTTGTCTTGACTTTGGTTGTTTGTTTGTTTTTTAACTATTCATAAAGGAGAAATTTGCTGATTAAATTTTTTGCATAAGCAATAATAAAATATTTTCTAATTTAGAGGATATAATAATGTGCCATGCAGTTCAATTTAAACATTAAATGAGAATAAATGGAAGAAAATGGAGTACAAGAATAAAACATTAGGATATATTTTATTGTAATAAGGGCAAATGCATTAATTTACATTCACTTGCTCAACATATTCATTTAGATCAACTTTGTAACACCTTGTTTATTAATATCTGGCTACGTATATGATTACAGTATTGATTAAAAATTAAAAAAAATCATTGGGAAGCCTCTATTATTTTCATAGAGCTGTCTTAAATTAAAAAAATATTAGCTGGAAGTGTCACAAATTACTATGTCAGTACTCAGTAATTGTGACAATGAGTCAACACAAACAATATCAGAAAAATTAATTAATAATATGAATGCTAGAAACTAAAGAAATCTGCCCTTTTTATTTATGCAGGCTCAGGCTGGAGCTGCTGCCCATCCAGATAAGGACCCTGAACTCCCCACAGAGAAGGATGTTAGCGTAGTCTACTGCTCCATCGCTGAGATTTACTTAACAGACCTCTGGTACTAGAGCACACAGAGCTACACACTCGACACAGATAAGCCCGTCTCTTGGTAATTTTTTGAGAATTTCTTTTCTCTGTGTGCATGTAGCATGGAGGAGGGGGCTGCAGACAAGTGCAGAGAGTTCATAGAGAAAGCATTACAGTATCACCATGACAACCCAGAAGCTCTACAGCTTATGGCCAGTTACCTGTTCAGTACAGAGAGAAACCAGGTCAGTCCACTCTCTCGCTCTCAAACATGTGCACATACACACTTGAGATGAGTTATCATCACATTAAAGCAGGAATCTGCTGAGTTAATTATTCTGAGCAAATTGAATTGTATGCCATTAATCAGCAGATGGACAGGTCATGCCGATAGGAATGTTAATTACTGGGCAGATCATTAAGGTCATATAGTCATCTGATAAAATGCAAAAAGATGAGGGAAAAGCATATTGGACTTAATTTAGAAAAAAATGCCACAGGACCTTTTCAGTTTAACACATTTGACAGTGAGTTTAGAGGAATATCTTAATTAAATTTTCTGTATTTTTGCATTGCATATACATTTTTTCATATGTAAGAGACATTTAAAAATGCTCTTTATTTAGCATCCATTTTTCATAGAAGGCATTCAAGGCAAAGACGTATTTTGAAAGTATTTAAAAATGTGTACTATTTGTGTATGAAATTGAAATATGGTCTGAAATTAATTATGGGCAGTTCTGTCCTCATGGATCATCCTCAGTATCCATTGCATTCTTTTTTCTTTTCTTTTTTTTTCCTCCAAAGAAGAGGATGCAACAAATAACATTCAGTTCACCTACCGTTGTTTTCGCAAGCTATCTGTAGTGGATATCCTCAAAACATAGTTGAATAAACCCAGAAGTCTCTGTAAAAGAATATGACTGTCCATCCACTTGTATTACCAAACTGAGCGAAATAGGAGCTGTAATACAAGCTGTAAACTGTAGGGGACAGGCTGGTTCCAGTCTCACTTCACAGCTAGTCACATGCAGTGACCAAAGTGTCTTTTTTTTTTTCTTTTCAGAAATAAGAAAAAATAAATTGTTCTTAAATTAATCCAGAGGTTCTGTAGAAAATTCAATAACCAGTCTGTAGAGGTAGATCATACAGTGGAATCAGTCTGTAGGAACTGAGATTTGTGAGAGTGCATTCACCAATTATGTTTGCATAACAAATGAAATGAAAGGTATACATCTTTGTGTACCTTTTTATATTTATATGCATTTTTCTGTCTTCAGGAAGGCAAAGATTACCTGTTGAAGAGCGTTGGAATGTGGCTACCTGCCCAGAAACACAGTGCAGCTTCTTCCACCACAGGCGAAGACATTCAGGTGAGTTGTAACTGTGGGCTGGTATTTCTTTCACTTCCATCAGCGCCAGTAAGCTCCCAGTTTATTTATAAAGTCCTATTAACTAACAAGATTGTCACAGTGTGTGATGCAGTGTGCATGAACATAAGGACACCTGTACAGATGAAAAATTAGAGCTAAAGAAAAGATGAAAGATGGAACACATACTTCACAAACCTGTATGCATTTGTGTGAGACTGAGCAAAGAGAAAGCGGGTATTAAAGGCAACATCAGGAAGGGTTTTAAAGGATAAGTAAGCAAAGTAAACAGAATTTGACAAAGGAGAAATGGCTGTAATGTCAAAGCTGGATGGGTTTTGAATGGCTCAAAATAAACGGCAAATTCAAATAATAAAAAAGTGATATAAGAGGGATTCGAGTGATGACTTGATACAATAATCCCAGTGACACCGCTCTTATGACGCTTATCTTTAGGAGCAGGTTGATCTGAACACAGCCCGCTGACACTTTGGCTATGATTAACAGCCACATAGCTGCAAAATGTTTTGTACCCTGAAATTGGATTGTGTTATTATCACACAAAGGAAGAACTATGTTTGTGTATGCCTGTGTAAGCACTCACTGCAGAGGTGTTTATATTGTCCGGTGTTCTTTTTGTTTTGTTTTGGGGTTTTTTTTTCTCCTCTAGAATGAGATCCCTCCGTATGAGTCTCGCATCACCACGGCCAAACTGCTCATTGAGTCAGAGGAGTACGAGGTAAAAATGTTTGCTGTGTGTTGTGCTCGTACACTCTCTTGTTGTTGGTCTGTGTATGTATCATGGTGGGAGGGCAGCCTGGCATTTTTGTGTGTATGTCTCTGTGTTTGTATGCTTTCCTTTCTGGTGAATAGCACTGAAGGTGGCAAGGCCATGCCTGGTCTTTATCCCTCTGGAGTTTAGTGTCAATAATTGAAGAGTGGTATTTACAAAAAGGGACAGGGCTAAGGGGGGCACATAAGGGTGGAGAAACTGGGAGGAAGAGTAAAATATATTTTAAAAAAAAAAGAAGCTGTGGTCTGATGAATTACTGCCATATCTTGAAACAGCGTACTTGTCTACTAAATCACTCATGAATTTCCAGTATTAATGGCCTTGATTTCAGTGGCTCACTGCCTTCAGTACAGTGCTAAAACCCCTAACACTGTCATTAAAGCTTGAAGTCATTTTCTGTGATTACTGCCACACCAACAGCAGTTCAGCTATTTTCTATTGTGATCCAATGATTAATTTTCAGTCACTCTTGTTGGGTGGTTTATGGTTATTACTTACAGGAAATGAGAACAGTGTTCTTTTTTTTTTTTTTCTTCCCCTCACTCACACCCAAACTGCTCAGCTGCAGTTATATCTTTGGGTGCGTGTGTGCGGGAGATGGGCTGTCAGGTGTATCAGTAAAATGACAACGTCTCGGTCCGCAGTTTCTGACATGTCGTTTGTCTTCATCCTCCTGGTGGTGTCATCAAGCCCGAACCACAAACCGCACCCATTCACACTTCTTTATAATGTCAAATATTTTGCCATGTGCTCAAGTACGTGTACACACACACACACACACACACAAACACACACACACACACACACACATACACAAAAGTTAAGAGCTATTTGGAGTTTCTGGCAATTGAATTTAAGGGTGAAAGTAGAGTAAAAGCAAGCAGGTTTCTGTCTGTCTCTCCCAGACTGGGATTTGGGACTTGGATTTGATAGGAACATCCTCTCAGCTCTTTGCTTCCGGTAATTCTCTGTCACACACAAACACACGCATTCTCTCACTTTTATGTTTAGCATCTCTCACTAAGAAAGATCTGTGCACAACTTTAGACTCTTTGCAAACTTTGTGTAAAGTTGTGTGCTTCCAGTAGAGTTATTAGTTGGAACGCTATCTTTTGGAAAAAGGTGCCAAAATATGACCAGTTGTCTCTTTCTCCCTATTGAATATTTTGTTTGGTCCCCAGAGCTGGGCCAGGGCTTTGAAATTTGTATTAATATGTTTGCCAAAAAACAAACAAACATATTAAAGCATTTTCATTTTTGTTTTCTGTAGCTGCATACAGGCACTTCTGGTAAATAAATGTTAAATTTAGAATGGTAGAGGTACTACCATGTTCTTTGCCAGGAACCTCTTCTGTCTCATGCTCTTTTTTCTGTACTTTTCTGGTCTATGGATTGAATTCAAATTTACTAGGCCACAATATAATAATGATAGTGGTGGGTTTTTTTTTCCCCCTTTCATCAGATTATGAGTATATGAAATGATCCTGTTAGTGGGGAAAATGCCTCTGTAGTGCATAGTGGTGACAGATTCAGGCACAAGCAAGAAGCATACTCAAAGAGCGAAGACCCCCAGCAACTTGTCTGCTCTTATTTTCTGAAAACAATTCAGATCAGCACCAAAATTGACTCGGTTCTTTTTTTGTCCCTGCTCCATCTCTCCACCAGTTTTCATGCAAATCAACCCTATAGATGCTGCAAAATCATGCTGAAAGAAGGCGGGCAAACATTTTCAAGCGAGACTGTCTGTAGTGGGTAGAGAGCTTCTCATCTGTGTGGACTTTACTCTGTGACAGTTCAATCAGAGCCTCATACGATATATGACCTTTGCTCAATGAAAAAACCCCCGTCCTCTTCCCCTCTCTTTTTTGAAGCTTTGCCGCAGTTAGATTTCATTACCACAAAGCCACAGCAATAATGACAAATCCAAAGTATGTGTGAATATTACTAGTATGTTTTGAATAAATGGCCATCTTTTATAATGCAAAGTCTAGCTTTCAGTTGTGTTTTGGAGAAAATCTTTTTTTAAATGACCCCCCCCCCAATTTTTAAGCCAATGGCACACGAAAAGCTCAACTTTACTGTAAATTTGTCAGAGCATATAAGATTATGAAAACCATGTTACAGACTGGTTTCTGTAGTGCTCCATTATGTGATTGTCTTGCTTACTTTCCAAAATCTAATAGAAAACATTCCAAACACAGTGGGTTAATAAATTCTTGAAAACATTAGTTTCACAATTGCTGCTTTTCACTTCAGTCAACTGTTTCTGCAAAACATGGATCTGTGCCACTTAAATTAGAAGAGGGGAAAAAAGTCACCAAAAAGACCTTTGCAAGTCTTTTTTTTTTCCCCTCCCTCTTTTGATTAGTTGAATGCATGCCAAGTTTGCTTGTGATTTCCAGAATGGAAATAGATTAAGAGCAGGCGCAGGTGCTTGAAAGCAAAAGAAGTGAGACAAACATGTCAGTTTTATTGTAAAATATCCCCATATTTTTGAGAGCGCTTGCTGTGCTTAAACAGGTTTATTATTTGGTTTGATGGATGGAAGATTAATTGGGTTTTCATAACAAGATTTATTTATTTTTTTGGTTTTAGTCACTTTTAATCAGCAACTTTTGGTTCCAGCTTCTAATATGGAATAATTTTCTGCTGTTTAATATCTTTGTTGTGTCCATTTGATAATTTTGATCAATTTAAGGACTTAAATTGATCCTTAAAATATCAGGAAACTTCAATGTGCAACATTTCTAATGTTGCACATTGAAGTTTCCTGATATTTTATAGACTAAACTGACTACAATCAGTGCAGTGATGAAGCAATTATGCCGACTATTATGGGTCCCATCTTCTCCAATGTGAAGTTCTCTGTTTTATATGGTAGTAAATATTGTAAAAACAACATTACAAAGTTTGTCAACATTACCTAACATTTTGTAAATTAAAAGTTATTACAGAGAATATGGGTTGGGGGAATCAATGAAATATAATTAAAATTTGGCTGTTTACACTCACTGGCCACTCTTGGATATACCCTGCTGGTATTGGGTTAGACCCCATTTTGCCTTCAGTACTGCTTTATTTCTCCGTGTCATAGATTCAGCGTAGTGCTGGAAACATTTTGGCCCATATAGGCGATCTCTGAATCTCTTGTTCCCAAAGGTGCTCTTTTGGTTTGAAATCTGGTGACTGTGGCGGCTTTTTGAGGACAGTGACCTCATTGTCATATTCAGGAGAGCTGGAAGCAGCCATCAAAAGATATGTACACTGTGGTTGTAATGTAATGGTCATGGCCAGCAGCAATACTACAGTGGGCTGTGGTGTTTAAATGATGCTCAGTTGTTACTAAGGCGCCCAAAGTAGGCCAAGAAAATATTCCCCATACAATTACACCATCACCAGCCTGTACCATAATTATAAGGCAGGATAGAGCCATACTTTCATGTTGTTTACATCAAATTCTGATCCTTCCATCCAAATGTTGCAGCAGACATCCAGACTCATCAGACCAGGCAACATTTTTCCAGTCTTTTGTTGTCCAATTTTGCTGACCCTTGTGAATTGTAGCCTCAGTTTCCTGTTCTTATCTGACAGGAGTGGCACCTGGTGTGGTCTTCTGCTGCTGTAATCTATTTACTTCAAGGTTCGAAGTGTTGTGTGTTTAGTGGTGCTCTTTTGCATGCCTTTTTTATAATGAGTGGTTATTTGCATTATTGTTGACTTCCAATCAGCTCGAAGCAGTCTGGCAATTCTCTTCTGACCTCTGACATCAGCATTTTCACCCAGAGAACTGCTGCTCACTGGATATTTTCTCCTTTTTGGGTCATTCTCTGTAAACCCTGGAGATGGTTGTGATGTAAAATCCCAGCAGATCAGCAGTTTCTGAAATACTCAGACCAGCTCGTTTGGCATCAACAACCATGCCACATTCAAAGTCACTTAACTCACCTTTCTTCCCCATTCTGATGCTCAGCAGGTCGTCTTGACCATGTCTACATGCCTAAATGCACTGAGTTGCTGCCATCATTGGGTGATTAGATATTTGTGTTAACAAGCAGTTGAACAGGTGTATTTAATAAAGTGGCTGGTATTCCTTGTGGCAACAGTGCAGCAAGTGTTTCCCCACTGTAACATATGCAGATATTACCGTGATCACCCATCACAACCACTGATTCACTTGCAACATAGCAGACAGGCAGACAGACAGACAGCACCCTCCTGTGACAGCCATTCAAGTGTCTCTTAGCTCAGTCGTCGCACAAGCTGATGGGTAGTTGCGCACCTTGTTGTTGTCACTCTTGTTTGCTTGTATCTTATTTATTGAATGTTTCTGTTCTTAAAATGCTTCTGTTCTTCTTAGCTCACAATGTGTACAGCTTGTACTTTTCCTATATTGCTTGCAAGTACAGTTAGCAGTGACATCCCCAGGATTTATTTACTTAAGTCTAGATGTCCCTGTTTGCGTGCATGTGCGAGTGTATGTGTGTGAGATATAGTTCGCCCTTGCTTGTAAAGTGATTTGTCTTTCTCCTGTCTCTGCCGTGCGCTCCAGTAAAATGATTCTGTTAAACAAAATTGCCTGAAGATTACACAAACGCAGAAACGGACACACAGACATACACACTGTACAGATGCCCGCAATGGACATTATAAATGAGTTCCTGCACGGAGTGCAGCTTTTTTTTTTTTTTTTGCTTCAGCAGTTCTTAAAATAAGGAGGACAACATGTATGTATCCTCTTGCATATGCTATTGGTTGTGTGTCTCTGTAGTGCACTGTTGTTTTTCTTGCACCACTTTTGTGATGCTTATTAAGATACTTTTTTTTTTTAAAACCTCCTTTCCAATTTTCTCACTTTTTTCCTTCGTAGTGCACCCTCTTTTCTCCTTATCTTCATGGGAATATTAATCTTGTTGTTGTTTAGAGCATGAAGTGGCCTAAGAATCTCTGAATCTTTAATCACTCGCCCCTGGGCTGACCGGTGTAGTTAGGAAGATGTGCAGTTGGACCCAATATAATGGTTATCATTGCTCACTTATCCTGGCTCCCAGATATCTCTTGTTCTATTTTTGTAGCTCCAAAACTGCCTGTTCTATCACTTGTTTAATACCCAAGCAGATCTTTACTCCTATCTCTTATATCTAGTACTTGGCTCAAATTATTGTGTTTGAGTGTGTGCACGTTTTGTGCGTCTGTCACTTTGTGGTGATACAGTGAAAGTGGATAGTAGATAATTCTGAAGCTGGACATGAATCCATTCATCATCAGCTGGGATTAGATGTTTTTGTTTGTGTATTTTTAATCAGTCATTAATTAATTAAGGACAATGGTATTTCAGCTGATAATTGGTCTGGCAATCAATCAGCTGACTCCCTGACATGCATATTTGCACCATCTTAATGAGATACTCTCAATTAACCTGACTCCCCTTGCTCTATGGAGGCAACAGACCTCTTTATCGCCACTGGAACTGCACAGACTTAATGAAAAGAGCAGAGAACTCCAACAAGCAGGAGGGGGAGAAAAAAAATTAGGAAGCTCTCCAGCTAATAAGGCTCCTTTAACAAGAAACAAGTGCTGCTTGTTGTGCTCATTGTTGTGTGTAGATTTTGTTGTGGCGTGTGACTGTAAAGTGGTGTGTGTGTGTGTGTGTGTGTGGGAATGCGCAGGTACGTGCGTGTCTTTTTATTCTTGCCCTTCACCATGGGTGATTGGCTAACAGTCGCCTCCAACCTGAAGTAGACAAAAATCAATATATCATCACCTGGGGACACACACACACCAACCACAGGTTCCACAAGGAGGGAGACAGAGCAAAACAAACACCCAGCCTACTTTAGTCAAGGTCTGATTTCTGTAATGGAAACTTCCCACAGAAACTGACCCAGACAGTGCTGTGACAAAGGTCAGCTAACATTAAACCCCTTTGAGACTTCAAACCGCCTCTGCAGGACACTACAGAGAGGAAATCAGACAAATACTTGAGAGGAAGGGGCTCTGGATAAGGTTGATCTTTAGGTTATCATGCATCCTAAGGTGTGGAGGGGGTTACTATGAATATGTGCTATTGACTGCTCTGGTCTCTCCCTGCTGCTCCGCTCTAATAAAGACAAAATGCTGAAAAAAGGAAGGGGGGGGAAAAAAGGTGATAGTAGACAGTGGCTAAAGTAACTATTGACTGTGCGATAAGTACTTGTAAGTGTGTCTATTGACGGTCATGTCTGTTGTCTTGTTGGTATTGACGATGTTGTGTATGGGTTGCTGACCTCTTCGCTGATTATCAAACCTTCTGATCACTCTGATTGATTGTGCTGACTGGAAGATGTACTACATTGTGTGCAACAATATTGCCTTTACGTGTGAATGTTTATGAGTCGAGCTGAAAAGAGAGTGAGTACTGATGAATTTGTATGGGATAAAATGACTGTAGTATGACTGTTGTGTTGTCTGGTTTTTTTCCTAACAAAGGAATTTCTGTTAAACCTCTGTTTGTCTCTTTCTGAATTAGATGGCAGTCGATGTGTTGGAGGGTCTATTGGAAGAGGATGATGAAGTTGTCCAGGTAAGCGATAAAGTTATGTCCCAGCTGTTTGTCTTTGTTAAAATTTATGAAGGTCAGCTTGGGTTTCACTTGTAATTTTCATTGTATATTTTGTCTCAAAATGTTTTATGTCTCTGAACTTGGAAATTTAGTTGTTTGTTTGTTTTGTTTTTTGTGGGGGGGGGTTGCCTGTATGCATGTGAATTTTTTTTCTTTCTTTCTTTTTTTTTATGGTGTCTTTCCATCCAGTTTTCTGAGCAAATTTTTCTTGTTTCCAGCCTGGATACCAGCCTAGTGGTGTGTCAATTGAGAGCTGTTTGCTTTGGCAGTAGAAAGGATAAACCAATCACAGATTTTTTTAATATTTTTTTTTAAATTGGCAAAATTAACTTCATATGCTACCAGACTTCTGTTTGAGGTGTGATTTAAAAAGTCACACAAAAAACTTACCTGATTTAAAATTTGGCCAATCTCACATTTAAGGTCATTATCTTGGGCATGTCAAGACAGCTTACTGAATGCATTTTAATTTTAGACCAATCCCTGAAAGTCCTGTTCTGATCAGTAACCCCGTGATTTCACCTTATGGAGAGAGAGCAAACATTTTCAGATGCTGACAGCTTCAGAACGTTTTGATTACACCTTTTGCGTCCCTGCCTACAAGCTTGCAAACAGCAGAAACAATCGTGTATAGATCAAAGTGCGAATGTGATGATGCATCTGTAACTAATCCTACCGAGTTAATCGAACTGACGTATTTGCTCAAATGTCTTTAAAAACTGGCAGCTTCTGTCAAACTTTATTTCACTTTGGATAGGGAATATAACCAAAATACCTGTCATCCAGTTTTAAAAAAACAAACCATGAACACAAGGTCAGACTAAATGAGTGAACTTAATTGGTAATGGTAATTCTTAAAAAATCTAAAGTATATACATTACAGTCTTGAGCTGCCACTCTTTTCTCTATATTTTAGTTCCAAGGGGCCAAATTTGGTTTTAATTTTTTAAGATGATGAATTGTTCTCCAAGCTTTTTGAAGGTCTTTCAAATTTTTTTATTTTTCTTTTTCTGGAGATTTGCTGATTTTCGCTCATTTTTAGTCCAGTCCTCGTAGTTTCTCGCTGGATTTTTTTGTTAAGCTACATAAAACTAGCATATGAGTGATGCAAGCACAAAAGAAAAAGCTTGACTCAAGGGATGAACCAGTGTTATATCTACACAACAAACAACTTGGCAAAACACCTTTTTTTAAATTATATATTTAGGTACATTGATACTGGCAGCCTGTCACAAGATCACATAATTTGTTCCCATTTCTTTAGTTAAATCTATAAAAAATGCCAAAGATAACACTTTGACAGGCATACAGTATAACTTTTACACCAACAAGGTGATTCCCACAGGGCTATTAGCTGAAAAGTTGGCATACCTCGGCATGGTGTGCAGTGTCTCCTTAAAAATTTTAAGGAAACTGGAAAAGTCGAGGATGAAAGCAGAAGTGGTAGGCCTAAAAAATACAACAGATGAACAGTATCTGAAAGTCAAGTGATTAAGAAATAGGAAAAAATCCAGTAAAGACCTGGCACAGGACCTGAGAGATGCATCTGGCCCTTCAGTTGATCCATGTACTGTTCACTGAAACCTCATCAGAAATGGTCTCAGTGGAAGGGTGGCTGTCAAGGAGCCATTCTTAAAGAAGGGAAATGGAGAGAAAAGGCTGAGGTGTGCCAAATTACATAAGAACTGGACTTAAAATCAGAGGCAGCAGGTCTTATGGAGGAATGAATCCAAATTTGAAATTTCTGACAAAGAACAGAGCAAAAGGCAGCCAACATCCAAAGAAGAGCTTTGAATGTCCTTCAAGAAGCCTGGAGAACTATTCCTGAAGACTGCTTAAAGAAATGACAAGAAAGCTGCCTCAGAGAGTTCAGGCTGTGTTGAAGAATAAAGGTGGTCACACCAAATACTGACTTTCAAGCTTGTTAGAATTGGGCAAACTCTTTTACTTTATATACCTTATTTCCACGTATTAATTTTTTTTTTTGCATGTGTGTTAATAAATCACTACATCTATTTCCTGTTTTCCTAGCAATATGTAAAGAAATGAGGGATGCATCAAGACTTTTGCACAGTACTTTACGTGTGCGACAAGAATCACAATTCCACAGAATTAAAGATGTCTTTTTTTGGATCTCCTTCATAGTCCTCTCGCATGCAGTCTCATAATACAGTAGAAACTGCTGGGTAACTACAACACAAAAGCAAATCTTTTTCATTCCAGTGAGAAGGAAAACATCTCAATCTATAAGCTTAGACTGTATATAAAAGACAAATGTAGATGCCAGGTCCAAAGAGTGAAGCGGTGCCTTGTACCTCCAGCAGGGTGTAATTCCTCTTGTTCCTTTGCTAGTTTTAAGAGCCTCGACACACGGGGAGCGACGTCGCTCGCTCTCCATTCATTTCCTATGGAGCTTGTGCGATGAGGTAACAATCGCTTGCCCTCCTCCAGCTAAGCGACCAGCGACAGTCATGCTTGTGAAATTTCGAGCTCGTACACGTAGACGTGCCTACGCGACCAACAAAGTTGAAAAATGTTCTACTTTTGTTGCTGTCGCGTGGCACTAAACCAATCAGCAAGGGTTTCATTGACTGACCAATGAGATGAGCGTATGCTACCCGCTGCAGTCTGCAACCACTTTCAGCAAGAAAGAAAGCATAATTTTAGCTGTGTTTGACTTTCCTATAATATTATATAACACTTCACGCAGTGATTATCAAGTTACACAAAAAAGGCAGCCGTATGGAAACTTGTTGGCGCCAGGCTGACCTTGCACAGAAGGACAGAGACGACTTTTGTGATAATACAGGATGAACCCAAGGTTGTCTTTTTCTTTTGTAGAGGAGACTAAACAGCTAGATTTCTGTCAGTTCCTGTAAAATCTCCTCATCTTTATTGCCTTGTCTGACACGGACTGCTTTGAAAATATCAAAATCCCTCCAGTTTCATAACCAATCACATTTCTTGGAGACGAGTGACGTGAGAGTGCGATTTGCAAAGCGGCCATTGCTATTGCGTTCCGTGTGTTTGGTTTCACCCCAGTGGCGATGCAGCCTATTTGTCGCTGTCATTGTCACTCCCCGTGTGTCGAGCCCCTAAGTCTTACTGAATAGTAAGTGTCTGCGTCTACAGCTTAGTTCTTTCTGCTGAGCTACTGTTTGTGTTTTTGCATAAAAAGTATGTATACTCCCTGCATTTGCATTACTTTGTCTCAGCACTTATGTTCTCACACATATGCTGCTTTTCCACTTGTACCTACCCAGCTCAGCTCAACTCGCTTTTTAGGGTTTTCCATTAGGTGGTAGTACCTAGTACCAGGCACTTTGTACCTACTCAGCTGGGGTTCCAAGTGTGCTGAGTCGAGCCAAAAATGTGACGTCAACAGAATGCATGCCACTGATTGTCCAGGCAGTGATGTCTTTAGATGATTCATGAGAGTGACTCCTTCACAAGAATCATACCCATCGTTTTTGAAATCCGGAAACGAGGGAAGTGGCTACACACTAACCAACACAGATGTTTTTGTGCTTGCTGGCTGATGAAAGAATCCAGATGAAGCCTCCGTTTGTGTTTGTGTTGCATACAAGAGCCTTGCAAGGGCCTTGCTGAGACAGTACTCAATTGTAATGGAAAATGAATGAAACCAAGTAGGTACTAGTGGAAAAGAGGCAATAGTTCACTGCTGAACTTATTAGAGTGAATTGCAGTATTTCTGTGCTTTAATATGAGCTCTGTGCTGTCAGTGTGCTCAAAATCCCCGCTGCCATTACAATAGAAAGCAAAGGTGTGCCACTAAGTGTCAGACAGAAAAGCACGGCCGTATGTGCCTCTCTTTCTCTCTCTCTCTCATTCCCCCACTCCCCCTCAGGCTCAGCCTCCCACACACCCCTCAGCTGACAGATTGAGAGCAGTCATCAGGGGGCTGAACTTTTAAACTCACTTCAGAGACGCACTGCTGTGACACTCAATTTGAGCATGCCCACAGCCAATCAAATATTGGTACTGTCACCAGTTCTGGTGGTCAGAAAGTGAATTGTCTGATCACAACATGGGCACATTGCTACAGTCATATCTGTGACGTCAGGGATGTATGACGGGCACATTTAACAGCATTATATTCTCTCTGTCCCCCTTTCTTTCACCTCTTTGTTTTACTTTTTCTCTTATTTCTCTCTCAAGTGCAGGAGATAAGAGGTTTGCTCTCTACTCCTTCTTTCTCTTGCATATCTCAAAGTTGGAACCTTACTTATATAACATTAAGTCTGCAAAAACAAGTGCGCTAGTTCCTTGCAAATCTTGTTTCAAAGGTATTCCGTTGATTCATGATGCTTTTGTTCTTCCTTCACTAGCACCATATGGAAACTGAGATGTGCCTTCACTTTGAAATTACAATAGTTCCAGTGATTTGATTGACAGACACAAAATTTATTTTATTACGTGTGCTTCGGTCTGGGGTTGTAGTAGGACACAGTGGATTCTCTGAAGTTCTTAATTAGCTAACTTTCACATGTTTTAATTCTGAGTGCAGATTCTCAGGCAGTCGATGCCACAGACGCAAATATTTCACAGTGGACCATCTGCAGAGAATTTCCTAGCATTATTCGCAGTGTTTAAAGGCAGGCTTCTAATTTTTGAAGTTTAAATTTTGAATTTAAGTGACCCAATTACACTTTTTCTAACTTGAATCTACACATTCTATTCTAATGTCTGCATTCATGGAAATGTTGTAGTGATAAAAATGTTGTACTGCTGGGCCTGCAACAACACTACATTTATCCAGTGCTGCTGCTGTTCTGATAAGGTATGGCTGCAGGGGGTAGCCTCCCACTCAGCATTCTGAGTGGCAATTCTGAATTCACTGTGCCATGCCTTGATGTGTTTGTTAGCTAAATGGTTGATTTGGCAGGGGTGCTGGTCCCTACTGCCTCTGCTCTCAGTGAATAATGAATAAAGCTAATATTTGTTTCTTGATGCTTGAAGAACAGTGGGTGGGTGATCTTTGGCCTTAGATGGGAGGCGATCACACCTCCAAGTTCACTGAGAAGTGGACGTGAGAATGTTTAGAGGTAAAAGATGTCTCAGTGTTTGAGATTATGCAGGAGCAAAAATGTGTTATTATGGAAAAGAAAGAAAATGAGGTGCTTCGGTGTGTTACAGCAGACTAACCTAGTGTTCATAATATACCTTCCTTTTTTGAACTCTGCCTGTGGAGCAATGGGTCTATTTTTAAATATTGCTTGAGGCTTTTTGCTATGTATTTAACTAAGGTAAGTCTTAGTGAATTGTCTGATTTTCATACATTTGATGTTACACTTAAGTGAAGAGTTGTGTGTTTGCAACAGAAGACAAAGTGTCTTCTGTTGCCTTTTTAATGAGCAGCTAAACAGGTACACCTGGTTAACTGCTCATTAATGGAATTAAATACCTAATCAGCCAATCATGTGGCAACAGCTCAGTGCATTTGGGCATCTAGAAATAGCCAAGACACCATTAGAAGTCAGGACAATAGAAGATTGGAAAAATGTTGCCTGGTCTGATGAATCTCAATTTCTGATGTGATCTTTGGACTGTAGGTCAGGATTTGGTGTAACCAGGAAAGCATGGATCCATCTTGCATTGTATCACTGGTTCAGGCTGCTGGTGGTGGTGTAATGATTTGGAGGATACTTTCTTGGGGCCCTTAGTAGCAACAGAGCATCATTTAAATGTCACAGCCTACCTGAGTATCGTTACTGATCACGTCCATCCTTTCACGAACACAGTGTACCCATCTTCTGATAGCTGCTTCCATCAAGATGTTTTGCCATGTCACAAAAATCAAATCATCACAAACTGGTTTCTTGAACATGACGGTGAGTTCACTGTACTCAGATGGCCTCCAGATCTCAATCCAGTCGAGCACTTTTGGTATTTGGTTGGATGGGAGATTTGCATCATGGATGTGCAGCTGACAAGTCTGCCGCAACTGTGTGATGCTATTATGTTAATACAGACCAAAATCTCTGAGGAATGTTTTCAGCACCTTGTTGATTCTGTGAATGAAGAATTAAGACAGTTCTGAAGGTAAAAAGGGGGTTCAAGCTGGTAGTAACAGGGTGAGCAAAAACAATGTTGGTTAATGCATGAAGTATAATTGTTTTAGCATATGAACTAATACTTCAAATTGCAGTTTATCTGATCTACTGTAGTATATGGAGGCTTGTTTCCACCACTAAAAAAAAAAAAAAAAGACAGAAGATAATGTATGCCTTAAAAATATCTTTTATTATAATATTCTCACATCACAAATCTTTTGGTGCATTTATTGATTTAAAACTGTTATTTAAAAGCTTGACTCAGTAAATGAGTATTACACAACTGAACAGATGTTTTTCTTCTGAAGTTGATGCAAGTAGTAAGTAGTAGAAAATCCCTGTTTACATTTTAGAAGCAAACAAAAAATACAGTACTGTGAGAACATTTAGAGACTTAATGGAGGTGAAATGGCATTTATGTAACACTGTTCTAATCCTGTTCATGCTCTCATAAAGATCTTTATTTAATGCATGCATTTTAGCATGATTTTCTTTTTTTGGGGGGGGGGTTGTTTTGCTCAAGGGCTTTTGGGAAATTGAACCATCAATCTTCTGATTGTTTGACAACCTACTCCACCTCCTGACCCAAAGCAAAGGAGGAGGGGGCTTTCACAAACCTCATGACAATGACTTATTCATACAAATGCTTTTTTGTTTATTAGTTATCAGCTGACGCTTCATTTAATCCTAATGGGTAGTGATCCGTACTTTGCCTGATCACGTTTGACCCTCAAAGTAAGTTTAACTAGTGTGAACACAATGCACAGTACCAGCCAAAAGTTTGGACACACACACCCATTCATTTGAATGGGTGTGTGTGCTCTGAGCCAAATGAAAGTGATAGGCCTGTTCAGTTGGCAGCCAGATAACCTGACTAATTCTAAGATGGTAATTTTGGCTATGATAGCCTTATAACAGTCTGCGCTAAAGATCATTGCTTATCTGTGATTTAGATGCATTAGAGCTGTTGTTTATCTGTGATATCAGGGTTTATCCTGGCTCAGAATAAGCCTGTAGGATGTGACTACGTGCTTAGGCTCGAATGGTCTTGGTACAGTGAGTCAGTGTTACTTTATTTGAAGGAAATCTGTGCATATTCCTCTTTCTCTAAGCATTTGATAAACAGAAATGTCTATTATATTTGTGTAAATGAAACCCCAATTATCTCAACTTCTAAACCAGTAATTATAGTTATTCCCAGTAAAAAAAATTTTTCCTTTTTGTATTGTCACTTACAAAAAGCAAAACATTGCAGGGTGTACCTTTTTTAAGCTCTTGTGAAATCTCATGTAATGGATGGATTCCAAAAATATTGAGACTCCTTATTTTTGCTAGTTCTTTGGCTATATGTTTGGGATTGCAGAAGCATACTTGTGATGAACAGTCAGATAAACAGAATATTAAAACCGTCCTCTAATTTAATATCTAGGGCAGTACTACCTACAGTGTAAATTGTGAAGATGATAAGAATTTAAATGCACAGAAGTTATTTTCCTGAGGGAATCCATTTTTCATTATGATAAATTATGTTACAGTTTACCTTTTATTACACTAATTGCATCTTTTGCTACAGAAGGGGGGAAAAAACAAACTGATTATTGTCAAAACAAGAAATTTGAAGTTAATGTGAAGCTACACTGTGTGCTTATGGGCCATCATTTGTAAACGAGTACATTAGGTCAGAATTTTGTCAGGGTGAATTATTATGTGAGTGACTGAATGCCTGTGCGAGTCTGAGACTGTTTCGCCGTGTTAAATGTGCGAAACCTGTTTGTCAAAGAAGGATGTTGGATTTCATTATCTGAGGGTCAAAAAAAAAAAAAAAAAGTTACCCTTGTCACAGCCTACTGTCACTCTGTCTAAATCTTTGCACTTCACACCACATAAACTGTCTCTGTCTCTGTGCCTCACAGGTGTGGTATCTCTCCGGCTGGGTGTGCTACCTCCAGTTGGAAAAGGCAAAGGAGCAGCAAGAAAGAGCGGGAAGAGAAGCAACAGAAGAGGAGAAGGAGGAGGGGATGGCATTAAAGGAGGCTGCCAGATCATACTTGACTAATGCTAAAAAGGTAGTATAGTCAAAATAACCTCATACAGATCTATTTCTAAAAAGCTGGGATGCCGAGTAAACAGTAAATAAAAACTGAAAGCAGTGAATTGAAATTATCCAAACCCTTTATTAATTTGAAGTTAGTACAAAAAGTTAATAAAAGGTTTAGATAATTCCTCTGGTGATGCATTGATGACCTGTGTTCACTGCCAGTGGTTTTTGGAAGTGTTCCCGAGTTTAGTTGCCACTACACGATCGCATTTGTTTTTATTGCAGTCCTGACTAAAGGCCTAAAGATTGAGGCAACTCAGTAATGATTTTCAGTCTGGTCCTGTGCTTACGAAGATTAGTGCAGGTTCGCTGCATATTTTAATGTTATGTTACGTAGGTGATGAAATCCTCAAATCCTTTGCGATTTTACACTGAAGCACCAATCCTAAAAAGTTGAATCATTTGTTTCAGTCAGAGTTGTAAAGAAACTCCCTCAACCTGTCTTGTAATCTACTTTTATACGCGCTCATGATACCAAATAACTTAATTAAGAGGTGTTCCAAAGGGTTTGAGCATTTGATGAGTCTTTGTATTACTTTTATTCATCTATAAGGTTTAATTGATTTGCTCCTGCCGCACCTCGCGATCCTCAGTTGAATAAGCAGAAGAAAATGGATGGATGAGTTTTTCATAACATCCCAACTTTTTTGCAAATAGGATTGTAATATCAGCCCTTAAACCTAAAGCTCACTTCTTATGAATGATGTAGAAACAATATAGCTGTAATCATCTGAAGATAAGTGATTCATTCTTTGACATTGCACTACCGTTGGTGGAATCACTTCAAGGATTTGATCTACATGTACTTTACTAGAGCATTTCCCTTCCAGGACATTTTGTACTTCTGCTACACCACATTTATCCATCAGCCATAGTTCCTAGTTATCATAGTTCCATGGCTCCTCATAGTTCAGTTAATCGCCTGATTTGTCTGCCTGCAGAAATTCAGGGGAAAAAATGTAATTGTCTCCAATCTTACATTACAGTTAACTAAATAATTTTCTAGTTGGGCAAAACCAAACAGTTGAAGATGCCACTCTCAAGTGTGATGAACATTTCTTATTTTCCTCAGTAATGGAAATAAAATATTTCTGAATAGATCAAGAAAACAGTGTTTATCTCAGTCTGTAATTAACATACAATTAGTTGCAGTGCCATCCAGTGTTCACTTTAACTTGTAATAGAGCATTTTTATGTTCTACTTTGACACATTTCCTTGGGTAGGGTCTGACTAGTAATTGTGGGTACAGATAGTTATATCCAGCACACTGTCACAATAGTTAATTCTTCTGAGAGCTGGTCGTCATAGACAGGGTACATGCAGTACTGTGAATGTGAGAGGATCCTAGCTAAGCTTCATTGTTGCTGCAGAAATGTCTTTGTATAATCTCAAAGAAGTGTAAATATACCCCCTACTCTCTTTCCTATTCCCCCCTCACACACACGCATACACTAATTCATTCTGTCGTTCTGTCGGGGAGTAATGCCTCTATGGAGCAGTGATTCATGTTAGTCTAAAATCCAATAGGCTTGTAAATCAGACAACATGGAGTGACGGATGGCAGGCCCCACCTCTGATTTCTTTTTTTCTTTTTTACCCCCTCTTTGCTTTCCTCTGCATTTTACCTCCTCACCCAGCTATGCACCCTTTTTTTCCTTCTCGTCCTACCCAGTCATGTTCTTCTAGAGATGAGAAGGGGCAGCTTAGTGGCAATATATTGATGTCTGTCTCTGTGGGTAACAGAGTATTGACAGGCCTATCTAACAGGCTTCCACTGGGGATGTCCACAACTGAGATGGGAGTGAGGTGAGCCTGGAGCTGCCAGTGGGAGAATGGCAGACTCTATGGGGATAAAAATATGTGTGTACATATAGATTTGTATGGCCAGCTTTCTGGTGAGATTTAATAACAAAAACCGCAAAACAAACAAAAACAATTGGAAAAAAAATGGAATTGAGAAATAGGGTCACTTAAGTGCTAAGTCATTCTTTGCATGGAGAAGAAGATTGCAAAGGAATAAAAAGGTGAAAGACTGGTAAAAGAATTGGGTGAGGCACCAGAGCATGACAAGTAAACAGCAAAGCAGTTTCTTTGTAGAGTGAGAGAAGCAACAGGCGCAGAATAATGTGAAAGGTAAATGCACAAGGACCTTGAAAAGGTGAGATGGGATGTGGAGAGAAAACGGCACCCTGATGGCGCATTTTAATTCCACAGCTTGGTACACAATGTGAAGATGTGTGCATCTGTACATTGTGTAGTTGAGATTTTTTTATTTATTTATTTGTTTATTTTATCAGGAGCTTTTGTTTCTTACTGTGAGTGTTTAATTATTAGCGATGAGTCAGTCTGCTAGGTTAAATGGGCTCCAACATGGAAATGAGGCCTCAAAGCCCAATGGCTTGTTTTGGCACCAGTCCACTTCTGTGCATACTTTATGGCTTTCCAATTGTCTGTGTGCACACAATATACTGAGAGAAAGCATTCAGGCATTCATAGATGCTCTTATGTTGATGCATATATTTAATTGTGCTTCTGTGTGCCAGCTTGCATGTTTATTATTTGTTAGGAAATTCTTCATCATTCATCTGTTTTTCCTGATCAATACTTGTGCACACACACACTGCATTCAGCTGTGAGGCTCTACAAAGGAATGATAGGCAAGAATGGATGGGTCAAGAGGACAAATAGGAAGTGTAGGAGGGTGAGCAGGATTGGAAAAATAAGGTGTGTGTGGGGGGGGGTGCGCAGATTGGATGTTGGGTGTGTGTAGGTGCAGGGCGTGTAGCTGGTGAATAGTGGCTAGGGTAAAATCAATAGTAAACCGGACGTGAAATGGAATTTGAGTCTCAGCCAGATAGGGTGCGATTGAAGAAGGATCTGCAGTGTATGCACAGAGGACAATGTTATATATGTGTGTGAGTGTGCAAAGAAGCTGCAAGGCAGGTAGGGCAAACAGAGGTCAAAAGCTTTACTATTTGAAGTGTCTGAGATGGTATCCCATGAGCACAGATTGTGGGTAGGATTGGTCTAAGGTGTGCTTGTCATGTAATTTTAATGCCTTTCCCTGCAAGACTGTCACTGGGGGACTGAGATGTTAAGGTGTGTGTGTGTGTGTGTGTGTGAGAGAGAGAGAGAGAGAGAGCTTGAGGTCAACCCTCTTGAGATGTCCAGCGAAATGTCCCTGTTCACATTCAAGAAGCTCTAATTAGGGGTGGACAGTATAGCCTCAAAATCATCATGATATTTCAAGAAAATTTGTGATAATGATATTTCTGACAATGCTTGCAGTCATCAGCATTTATAAGTGCAAGTGAATGAAAAGCATTTTACATCCTTCTTTTCCAGTGAGTTACTGTTATTGATGACACACTATCTAATTCAAAGTGTGAGTCTAGTGAGACAAGGTACCAGCGGCTTTATAGTGCAATAGTAGTGACACAGCATTATATCCAGTGATACAGCTTAAGTCAAATGTAAGCACAAAAGTAGCATAGGTAGTGTTTTTCCTGGAAATTTTAAGTCAAAGTAAGAAATAACTGCCAAATGCATCAGTTTAACAATAACTAAAGTAACTTAGCCTCTTTAAGTAATTGCTTAAAGCCCTCCTTTACCACCATGTAATTGCATCAATAATTTCCATCCACCGTTTGCTCAACTAGGAAGTACAGCTAGCAATGCTTGGTTGAGTCATTTGTTTACATTTGGGTCGCACATCACCACCTGCTAGTATACTATATTGCCTAAAGTATTCACTCACCCATCCAAATCATTGAAGTGTCTGAGTGGTAGGCCATGTAAAATCACAGAGTGGGGTGAGTAGGTGCTGAGGCACAGAGGTCGCCAACTTTCTGTGTAGTCAATCGCTGCAAGCCTCCATAGGTCACGTGGCTTTCAGATTAGCTCAATAACTTTCTCAATAACTAATCTTCATGGAATGGGTTTCCATGGCCAAGCAGCTCTGGAGTGATGAATTGCACCTCTCCATCTGGCAATCTGAGAACGGTACTTGTCTGACTGCATTATGCCAAGTGTAAAGTTTGGTGGAGGCGAGATTATGATGTACGGCTGTTTTTCAGGGGTTGGGCGCAGCCCCTTAGCAGTAAAAGGAACTCTTAAAGCTTCAGCATGCCAAAACATTTTGGACAATTTCATGCTCCAAACTTTGTGGGAACAGTTTGTGGATGGCCTCTTCCTGTTCCAACATGGCTGCGCACCAATGCACAAAAGTAAGGTCCATAAAGACGTGAGTGTGCAGGCCAATCAAGTTCTTCCACACAAAACTCAGAATCCTGACCTCAACCTGAGAGAAGACCTTTGGGATGAATTAGAGTGGAGACTGTGAGCCAGGCCTTCTCGTCCAACATCAGTGTCTGACCTCGCAAATGCTCTTCTGGAAGAATGGTATAAAAATTCCCATAAATACAGAGTTGAAGCTGTTATAGCTGCAGAGTGAGCTGACATCATCTTAAACACTATGGATTAAGAATGGGATGTCACTGAAGGTTATATGCGCATGAATGCAGACGAGCGAATATTTTGGTAATATGGTGTATCTCCTCCGTCACAGCCGTCCGTCACGGCAGAGACAGCATCCACTCGACGGTGCTTTTGCCTCAAGTGGTGAGACATGTTTGTTATTTCCATCTTTAGCAGGAACTGTTTTCTTGCATTTTTTTAAAAGTATTGTGCTTTGTTTAAGGTTGTTGAAGTAGCTCCCTTTTTAGGTACTAAATTGTCATCAGAGGCTGACACGTGGTTGCTCTTAGACAAACCCGGGCTTTTCTCTTTGTTCTGCACACTTTTATGTCACATAAAAATTTATCACCGGTATTAACGTGGATGATATGACACAGCCCTGGATCTAATCTCAGCCACTGTCGCACTATCACTAGTGAAGAATTGTGGTGATGTTTGTCTGGCAGTGATACAGAGACGTTAAGAGGAAGAAAATGTGTTAAAACAATTATTTTAATTATTGCTCTTATGCTTTGGGAGTGCTGTGTTTGGAAAAGAAAAGGGTGATGATAACTGGATTGCAGATACAGAGAAACTTAAGAGAAGGGCATGATTTTGGCATTATTCTTCAAAATAGTATATACACAAGCTTGTGTGTGTGTGTGTGTGTGTGTCTCAATGCAAGTGCAAGATGAGCGTAAGAAGACCTGTCTATCTCCTTGACAGGAAGGTCGTTTGGCTAGAGTGTAAATAAAAGAAGGCAAAAGGAAAGTGCACTGAGGGAAAATAGTTGGGAGACAAGCTGGGAGAATGAAGGTATTACCAAATGAAATAAAGGGTGAAATGAAAGAGGAAGTTAAGCACAGGTGTGGAGCAAAAGTTGAACAATGATGGAATGATTAGGCTTTTACCGCATAATCAGCCTGTTCTTTTATGCCATATGAGTTGTAGAAAAAAGGTTTTTTACCCAAAAAAAATGAAGGGGAAATATATTTTCTGTGAAGGGTACTTTGGTACTTGTTGTTAGACTTTTGTCCACTTCATACTGGACAATACTGATAATGTATACTGGACCATACCATAGGTGCATCCAAAGAACAACACATCAGTCATCACTGTCTTTGCTTAATTGTAGAATTGGATTTATGCATTTTGATTTTTTATTCATCTCTTAGCATTCCATACTTCAAAACAAGAAGCAGAAAAGTCCTTGCAGGTTTTGATATAATGACCGTAAAGGGATGAGGCTTCTTTTGGCTCGTGAAGCATCCCTGCTTACTTGAAATGAGCCTAATTCAGTTTTGAGTTAAATTTCACAGGCCAAGTCAATTCTTTCAGCAGTGATCAGAGCTGGTGCTGTCATTATCATGAACTGGAACTTGCCAGCTCTTCTCAGCAGAAATTTCTTCACTGAGTGTTGCCATGTTGATTTATACTGGTTCGTGTTACTAAATGTCTGGGAACCTGGAGCCTAGTGATGAATTATAACTTTAAATTCATTTCTCTCCAGTTCCCAGGTGAACATGCACTGGCAACAGGCATAGCAGAAACATTCTTGAGCTTTAAGATAAGAACAGTAGTGTATATTATTATATACACTACTGTTGCATTTTATGGGCATGTAATGTTTTTCAAAGATCCTTTTAAAGATAATTGACACTTTTAATTAAAAGTTCTTTCGTTTCACATGCTGAAATAACAAGACATAAGTCATTAGTCATAGCACTGGTTTAGTGACCAGTGGTTTGTAGTGACCAGAAAGGACAAAATTAGAAATGATTATATCAGAGGGACAGCTCAGGTTGAGCAGTTTAGAGACAAGAAAAGAAAGGCAAGGCTGAGATGGGTTGGACATGTGCAGAGGAGTGATTGTGGATATACTGTTGTTAAATATGGAGCTGCCAGGAAGGAGGAAGACCTCAGAGAAAGTTTATGGATGTAGGGAGAGAAGACATGCAGAGGGTTGGTGTGACAGAAGAGAATGGCAGGGATGGGGTGAGATGGAGGCAGATGATTCACTGTGACAACTTCTAAAGGGAGCAGCTGAAAGGAGACGACTGGTTTAAGCAAAATACTAAGGGCACTGATGTTACTTGTCAGTGTTGGTGAAGATGCTAAAAAGCTGAATACCAATAGTTTTGCAGGTATACTGCTGTAAACCAATTTATTGTGCTAATAAAATAAAAATAAAAATCAGGGACCCGAAAGTCATAGTAATTCATGTCCTGGGAGAACTAAATTTGGTGCTAATCCTTTTGATAGATGGCGAGATATATCATTGAAACCATGGAACAACCAAGTCATTGGTCATTACCCTCTACCTTCTCGAATGTATGTACAAAATTTAATGGCAAGTGATCTAATAATTGCAGAGATATTTCACCCTGGAACCACAAACGTCAGGAGGCAATGGAGCTGTATTCACATCCGACAGACAGATCAACGTTAACAACCTTTGAAAAAGAGCTAAAAGGGAATAGCAAGTGCACATGGCGAAAGATCTGTCGGTACGCAACTGCATGTGCAGGTGTGTCTGAGTTGTTATGTCACTATTCAGGCGTGCCATGGGCAGTGACTTAGGGTTTAAAGTAGAGCAAAGTGGACCATGAAAAAGTTATACGATCAGCTGCATTCTCCCTCCCTCTTCAGGCAGCTTTCTGAGCCGTGAAAGGGAGAAGAGAAAACATAGGCTGTTGTAAATGAGAAATGCTTGTGGGTTTTTTTTGCGATGGCAGTGCTGATCTCAGCAGCACTCATTGGGGAATGTGGAAAGAATAGCTCCGGTTTGTTTAGCTAGCTGAAAGTATCACATTGAATAATCGCATCCTGTCCAGCAGACACAATGTGCTATTGATTTGTAGTAAATACATCTACATACAAATACGATTTCCAAGTAATGCACAGTATTGTAGAAAAACAGCACGTTTGCAGATGTTCACTGTATCCATTAGATTATTTCCTTTTTGAAAGACATCCACTGCCCACTACCTTTTACCCAAGGCTGCAGTGTGCAATTATTCTGGGTATTGAGCCAAGTCTGGTATAAACCCAACCCAACTTTTGTTCAGAGTGTTTGGTGTAGAAAAACATCTCTAGGCATTTCATAGTGACACTGGCAGAATGAGAATCTGTGTGTGTGCATGCGTGTGTGTACGTGCGTCTGTGCGTGGTGCTCTAAAGAGTCTGAGAGGGTCACATCCCCTCTGCATCAGACCCTGTGCCTGGACCAAGGTCACACTCCACCTCCTTGGAGCTCCAACCTGCAGAGACAGCATCCACTTAAATACACACACACACACACACACACACACACACACACACACACACACAGTGCACATTCTAACTCTCTAAATGAGTTCCCATGGGATTGCGTGTCTCCTGTCAGGACCTGCTGTTGCTTAGAGACTGGTCCTGGGGCAAAGCAGTCACACACACTCTTCTTCACTCTCCTGGCCTTGTTACACTTTTAGTAAGAGTGATGGCACTCAGCTGCTGATTGTCTGTGAGCACAAAACACTGCGTGCTCATGTCCTAACTACATTTTGGTAGACAAAATATACTGATGTTTTAAAATATATAAATCCACTAACCACGTTTTTTTTCTCTCTAAGTTTTGTTTCTGAAAAGAGCAGCATAAATATGAGTCGCTGCATCTGCCCTCGCATGTTTGTGTAATGTATTCACACACAGAAACATAGTGCTATGCTTGCTGTCCTTATTGGTAGCCCGAGCAGTTTTATCACCCAGCTCCATTTTGAGCTCAGTAATTACACACAAGCGGAGTATTTTCCAGAGATAAATCTGCTAGCTGCTTAGAGAACAGGACTTTTCTATCTTGTTTTCTCGCGGCGTATTTCACTGAGACAACTTTGATTATAAGTATGCGCTTGCACACATACGCCACATAAACCATATGTGCTTCAATTCAGGATACATTTCTCTGTGTCTGTGTGTGCATGCATGTTGAACGAGGAAGATAAATGGTCTTTTCTGTCTCATCGACTGAATTGTGCATCAAATGTGCTGATTTGCCAAAATAAAGACGAAAACTCTTTACCAGCATTTTGTGGGCTGCCTTGCTGACAGAATGCAGATGCTGTTGGATATTTCAGATGTCCTAACCAGCGACTTAAAACCTCAAGACTGCTTACTTTCCTCAACTTGACTCTCTTGCTTATAGATGCTGTAGTGACCCAAGAATATAGCTTCTGCCGAGCACTTTTCATTCACCATCTCATTTCTTCTTTTGCCTCCACAGTATATTTATGCATTTCATATTTGGTTCTCAGCGTTTCTGCTCTATAGCCTGCTTTTCCAGTCTACTTACTACCCTGTTATACTCTTGCATCATCCTTTTTTTTCAAAATTTTGTCTTCTTTCTTTTTCATTCTCCCAGCTGTACAATAAGCTGCGATGTGATGACCAGCCGATGTTGGAGCATGTGGAGCAGCTGCTGGGCGAGCTAGGAGGAGAGGTGGAGGGAGAGGAGGGAGATCCAGTTTTGGATGAAGATTTTGAACCCTGTAGTGATGATGAGGAAGAGGCGGAGGCGGCTGCAGAGGCACCCATGGAACACTGACCACACCTCCTTGCTTGTACTCTGTGATTTCACTTTTCCCCATCATGTCTCCCTGTAGTTCTCATGAGAGCTCAAAGGTGCCTTTTTTAAATGGTTTTCCTCTCCTCCTGCTTATCAAAGATTAAATCTGAAATCCACTGATATGCACAAAAGAGTGGCATTAAAAGCAGCAGTCTCCTCAATCTCTTTCAGTCAGTTGTTTAATGCTTTCACTGAAGTCCATACTTGAGTAATGCTTGCCTTAATCTCCTTGACAGATGTTGGTGAAATAAATTAGTTTTAAAGCTTTACCTCTCTGTAGCAGCAGAAGCTGAGCACCTTTGAAGGCTTTTACCTGTTACACGCACCCACGCTTGGTTTCTACAAGCAAACGTACACGACACATGCAAACAAAAACACAAAGGCAGAGTGTTAATTACTTCAGCTCTTCCTCATTACAACAGCAGGAGTGTTCCCCTCTGAGAGACTGCAGTGAGACATCTCATGTAAAAATTACCATCTTTACATGTAACTCTGATATTCTGAGTTTTTGTGCATTTCTAGGATATTGTATTATTCTCCCTTTATAGCTCATTGAATTCAACGAGGCATAAAACGAATTTGACTACCTTATGCAGAAAGCGATTCTCCGTTCTTGACTGGTGAAAGTGACTTAAACCCTTTCAGAAAGGTGAAATAGACTGCTGACTTTTCTTTTAAACCAGCTTTCAAATACTTAGGCAGGGGTTATGCGGTGTCATACCTCAATAACGGACAGAAGCTTTTCACTGTCTTTTTAGAGCTGAGTGCAGCAAGGTGAAGAGAGAGGTTTGATGTCTGAGTGGGTGACTGCTACGCGCATTGCTGTGTGTGTGGCAAAGATAATTATGTTGCCTGAACAGTTTTATCAACAGCAGAACAACTCGGAAGTGTGAGACATTCACAATATGGCAATTAACTCGATGATGGCATGTTTGAGAGCTAATATGTGAAAAATTTGAATAGAGGTTTTCACACTGCAGCGCGGTAATATCCCTTTATTGTCTTACAAACATGCGTGCACTCAATCGGTGTCTCTTAGCTGCCTCAATTTTAGGCATACTGTTTGATTTGATTTTTAGCATGAAGAATGTGTGTCTGCATGTAGGTGTATGAGCTGTGACTTTTGCGCTTTGATATATTTTTGGTGCACGTTGAGTTTTTCCCTCCATAGATGCCTTCAGCAGGGGGACTGCTCCATGCGACATACATTCAGTAACACACAACCTCCACAGAGTATTTCTCCATGCGCCACGCCTGTTAACAATCACGACACACCACAGGCTTTTGCTGCCGCACAGCCCCTTTGAAGAATTTCATAACCGGTAAATGGGAACGTTATCTGAGATCCTGATCCCGATAGTGACCCAACTGCACGCTGAGAGGTCTGTTTGGGAATACAGGGGTTCAGATAGTGTGAGATGATAGTGCATGTTTGTGTTTAAGGAGCATAAAATACACCTCAGGAGAAAAGTTATAGATATAGTACTGTGTGTGTGTGTGTATTTGTATATCAAGCAGATTATCATAGCTTAATGTGATCTGATGTGTTGTTATTTGTGGACTGGGCTTTGCTCAGAAATATCCCATGTCTGTTATGTTTGGTACATGGTAATGTACCAGTGCAGGCCTTGAGGAACGACTACCTGGAGCGATGCTGTCATCTAACATTTGCCTTTTATAATTAAAACAAGCTCCAGTGTGTGTATGTGTTTTTTCTATCTGTGCGTGTGCATGCTGTGGCGTGTGTCCATGTGGCTCATTTGTGGTGCAGTGTGATTAATGACTCCAGGGGCGAGTGAGCACTGGCGGTCAGCCCTTTCTGGTTATTCTGAGCTGACCTAGTGTGAGTGGGCCATAGTCGACACAAAGCCTTAGGTGATCTCAAAATCCTTGGCCATTCTCTCACCTGTACATCAGCTTCAGCACCGCAGGAATATTTTCTCTTGCTGAGAGAGGGGTGTGCAGATTCTACACAAGGACACACATTCAATCACCGGTAAAGGACACTCGCTGTTTGCTCGCTTTCTTTCCAGTTCTGGCTGGAAATTACTCTCTGAAAGGCCAGTATGGGTCTCGGTGCAGCCAAAAATATAGTAATAATCATACTTGTATTAAAACATTGGTATACCTCTGATTGATAAAGTGGAATCTTTTATATGTTAGAGATGAAAAATCTCTAGAAACTAGATTTTAAAAATCATTGTGTGCATAAGTAATGTCTGAGGTGCAGGCAGCTGTTTTTTACCTGCATGGAAAAATGTCTTTGGAGACCTTAGCACCATGTGTTCAATCTCCAGGGAAACCAATCCATAATTAGTAGTGTGTTTGTGTATTTGTGTGTCTTTTTTAAATTTTTATTTATTTTTTTTATTTAATAATCGACGGTAATGAGATGAGCGGAGGGGAGAATAATCCTGGATTAACAGCTTAAAAATGCATGTGTTGTCATAACAACATCCTGATTGGGACTTAATCATTGAAATACAGTCACACAAACACTCATTCTCACACACACACACATGGATACATCAACCCAGGAACCACCAGTTGTCCGTTCATCAGATACCACTAGCTGTGTGTGTGCTGTTTATCCTGTGTTGGTGAATGTGTCGTTGACTTAATTAGAGAGTTAAGCAGGGTGCTCCTCTGAAGGGATTAAGGGGGAAATTATCAGAATCTGGAGACTTAATGCTGAAACCAGTTAAACGGAAGCAGGAGGAGGGGGATCAGAGCTCGGAAGAGGAAAAAAAGTTTGAGAGGCAGTTCTGCGGTTTATACACACATTCACATGTTCATTTATGTAAACTGTCCCCTTGAAGTCACGCTTAAGCGCTCACATGTAGTTTAGGGTGTACAAGCAATTTGTTCACCCTTTCAAAGCTGCTGTTCGGGTGGGTTTTTTTTTAGTCGTGGGCTCTCTCGATGCTGGAGAGGCTCATGGATATTCTAGGAAGCTAAGCAAGAGCCGAGGAGGCGACAGAAAATCAGACAAGCAGGACAAAGACGATCGGACAAAATCGACTTGACTGACTTTAGGATTGACAGGAACTGCGTGTCCCTCATCCCCATCACGTTCGTGAAGCTGTGGCTGTGCATCCAGATTGTGAATTAACAACATAATGCAAGTGATGGTTATCTAACCGAAGGGTTTTCCTGACAGCCTCTGTGAGAAGCCATGAATAAAGTGACCTTTATCCTCTGCTGTGAAGCCATTTCCTGTATAGAACAGTTTTCTAATGGATGCAGTGTGTGTGCCCTAAAAAGCTCTGCTGATGAATTGGCGCACAATAACCACAGCTTTGTGGGACTTGTATGATCATTAAAAGATTATATAGTGTTTTCTAATGAAAAACATTTTTTCACTTTTCAGTAAGGCACAAGGTTATGTCCATTATATGATTTATTTGACTCTTAAATGTTTGTTGAGGGAAAACTATAAGTTTTTTTTCTCATTAGTTTTCTGGGGAAACTCATAAATAACTCAGAAAAGTCATCTTCATCATTGATCTGCGTTTGTGGTCAATATGGCTATTTTAGACTCTCCCATTGCTGCTATTGTCTGAGGATTGAATGTGCTTGTGCATCTTTGCACGCTCACAGTTTGTGTGTGTGCGCATAGTAATCTTTGGTGGGAACATCTGTCTCTCAGAGATAACATAACCGAGGAATTAGGCATGCTGTCTTACCACCGAGCATCACATCTCACTATTACAGCCCCCTAAATTATACCCTATTACACCTCTCTCTGTATGTGTGCGCGTGTGTGCAGATGAGTGTAAGCAATGTGCTGACAGTGTCATGTCCTTGGGGGACTGTGCCACATTTAAGAGTATCACTGAGCCCACCACCTCCCCTAATCCTTAAATCCATTGTAGACCAAAATTCACAGTTATTTCTCCATAATACAAGTCCTACACAAACAAGTCTTGACTCAACGAGAGAGCCAAGCAAATAGTAAATGAATGATGAAATAACACAAAAAATAGAATAGCAACCTCTATGATAAATTGGCTTTTTCTGGTTCAGAATTATACACAGTAATATGACGTTTTTGATGTAAAAGCTCTAAACAGCCTGAATCCACTTAGCTTTCCATATATTACACCTGTCTGAGCACTATCTCTTATACATCAGTGGTGACAGATTACTCTTTGAAGTGTACTCTTTTATGGAAGTTCAAAAGCTCACAAAAGTTAACAAGGTGATGCATCAAAATCACAGAAAATTCAGAATCCTATATGATAAAATATGTGATTAAAGGATCGTCTCACTATTCAACTCATGAAAAGGAGAATTTCAGCTCTTTTTGTAACTTTTTTTTTTTGCTTGAATGTCATTCGGTGGCTGAGTAGAACAGTTGGAATATTATCCTCTCTGTTAGTATAACACTTACTCCTAGGAACCACAGAGATCCAGTGAAAAGAGGAAAATTGGAGAGAAACTGTATTACAGTCTCTTTTATAGCTCAAGGAAAACTTTTAATGAATGTCAAGGGGGAGGGGGGGCTCTATAGCAACACCACAAAAGCACATTGCCCTGTAAAGGGCTGTGTAGTACAACAGCATTCAAACATGTAAAAGATATGGTCTCTGAATGAAGGGAATTGAGATGACAAAGTGTAATGGTGCCTTTTCTTCTGCACAGTCAGAGAACAGCCGGGGGAGCTGAAAGCAGCCCCACTGACCTGGTTGAATCAAAGAGAAGGGTAGGAGGCGAGACCACAAAAAGGAAAGAAAGGAGGCGAGCAAGAGACAGGGAAGTGTCTCATTTATACAACACTGCAATTTGGGTCGATGGAGCATTTCAGTAGCCGTGAGGGGCTCTTTTTTCTCAATACAATCTATGGCCTACCTGCAATCTAACAATCAAATGCGGTGCCAATAGAGGCGACCCTGCCTCAGCAGTGAGCTCTCTGTGACTGCTGGTGTATTTTGACTGAGTGCCAGCTTTAGTTTTTATTCCTCATTAATTCTCAGAAGCGACTGACTGAAGAAACCGCTTCCTCTCTGTCATAAATCAACTCACACTCCTGAGTGTGTGTGTTTGTGCACACACAGCAGCAAAACATGTACATGCCAGGGGGCAAATTTTGGGGCTTAGGTAATGGTTTAATCAGTCACTGACAGAAAGTACAGTGATATTGTGATTGTTAATTTTCATGTGACCCCAGTGTAGATGACTGCGTGTGTGGGAGCTTAAAAATTTTGTGCTATAATTAAGTGAAGATTCTGCTATTGCCTCACTATTCATGGATAAATTGGCTTTTGAAATAACATGTTGTGTTTAGTGCTCAATTTCCACCTTTTAGGTTCTTTGTGTGTGACTGTTACCATGGATTTCCCCATTAGAGTTATGAACTGGAGCAGCTTTTCTTTTATGTCATCTCTGTGATTATCAGTATTGGAGGACTGAGAAGTTGCAGCACATTTGAGTATCTCTAAATTAAACTCTGGGAAAGAACAGAGTAATTGTGTGTGTGTGTGTGTGTGTGTGTCAGAGAGGGAGAGGTAGCGATAGAAAGGTTTGATGCTGTAACAGCTGCTAATTATTGCTGCTCTATATTTCACACAGTCTGTTTGATCTCCCGTCCTGTGGAGAGAGATAGGGATTCTCTGTTTCTGTTTCTCCCAAACTCGCACACTTTACACACAGGCTCAGGGGTCACAAGGAGGAGAAAGCAGACTCGTGCTCTAATTACTGAATCTTTGCAAGAGATGACTTATTTGTAGCCAACACTTCAGGACAGAAAGTGTGCATTTTGTGTACTGCTTTTGTGCCGGCATTTATGTCACCCCTTCTCGAAGCCCCCCCTCTCGTGTGTTGGGCTGTGCTCACTGATATCATGGAGGGCAAATCAATCCAATCTCTCAAAGCACTCTGGGTAGTCTAAGCCCATAGACCATCTGGATGCCGCTCTGTTCTCTTCTGTGTTCTGCTCCCCGAGTGCCGGCCGCTGCAGTGATCAACTATTTGGCAAGCAGCTTTGACACATCACCAATCACCAGGCTTGAATACATAGCAACAGTTACCAGCATCCATAACCCTTGGCAAGATATGTAAGAAATTCATCTTTGCGTGTGTGTGTGTTTTAATGATTGAATTTATTTTCTAATATATGTACGTTTAAAAAAAAAAAAGAGTTTGTTCTGAAATAGGTGTGTTTGGTTGAACAGATTTGGACAAAATGGTGAAGGACTAATAAGATATACAAAACAAAACAAAGGGCAGTCATATCTTCTACAGCCGACACAAAAATGTCAAAATTACTTTTTCTTTAGTCCTACTGGGATGATCAGGATACATGGTGATAGCTTTCCAAATCAACAAATCGCTGCATTTAAAAAACTTATAAAAATTTAAAATTCATATGTGTGCACTTTTTTTTTTTGAGACCACTGTAGAAAACCCACACAGTATTAATTCTTAATGTCAGACTGTGTTGCAACACGTTGCTGTCAACAAGTATAAGACATGAAAAAACAACAACATTAAAGCACATTTATTTTCACTCACGCTTTATTGTAACTTATCAGATTCATTCATTTCTGTCTTATAAACTCGTTTGTTAAATGCTTTGTGGAGAAAAAAAAAATGATGTCACAAGTGGTAGGTTGTGTAAAAGGTCTATCACCGAAGCCATGGAGTGTGGGATAAGCATTGTACTACTGGTCAAGGTTAAATTCACAATTTATTTTAGTGTTTCTCATCATTCTAATATTATCATATACTGTCAGAATATTTACACTATAGAGACAAAGCAGGTTTTTACATGTGTCAGATATGGAAATTAGATGCTGTTCTTCCTGCTGTGAGTGTGTGTGTGTGATCAGAGCTACCTTACGCACACGCACATACAGTATACACCAAGGTTAAAATGTCTTTGCCATATTCACCGGCCCCTGGAACGTTATTTATGTTTGCTGAAAGTCACTCTCTAACTCAGATAACCTGTATGAAATGGAGATAAGGGGAGAGTATTATCACTGTCTCTGTCCCTGGCATGAAGGATACTTCAAAAGGCAGCTGGTCTGTCTGTGGTTCAGAAGGAAAGAGAGAAGATGACACAAGCTTAGCTTGTCTTTGAATAGCAGGTGCACCTTTCCCTTTATTCTGCTCCTGAATGAGGAATGATGGAAAAAGCAAAGGATCAAAGTCTGTTTTTTTTCACCGTCTGTTTTAACACAGCAGAGGCTAAATGGAGAAACAAAATCTCATTTGAAAACAGTCAATAGTTTGGCTGTTGGTATGTATGACATGCTGTGGTGTGTGTGTGTGTGTCTGAAGGCATATGTGCAATAAGAGTTGGAGTTGATACTACTAAAAGCACTGACACATCCCAGTTTCAAATAGCGGGCCTGTCTTCAAACCAAATATTCCTTCTTTCTCTCTCCCACAGGCCAGTGCTGCCAAGAAAGATTAATAAACATGGCACCCACTCTAAAAATCATAACGCCTTCTGTTGAAACTTCACTGGCCACGATCTGTCCATGATAGGCTGTGGATTCAGGGGTTGCAGAGCTACTGGGGAGAGTGGAGCGATTGGGGTCGCGTGGAAAGTGGGTGACTGGGGAAGCAGAAGGGTAGGAGGATGTGACAGGAGGATGGAGGGAAACAGTGAGGAGATGGAGAAAGGGGAGAAGTGAAGATGATGAGGGAGGGATGGGTGGCAAGGGGGAGGGGGGAGGAAGATGAACTGGTTGTGGGTGGATAGCAGGAGATGGGGATGAGCTGGAAGTTGAGGAAGAGTGAGGGGGCATAGACAGGGCTGTGTGCTGTACAATGATATGGTGGAGATTGGACAGAGGGGGAGATGGTGCGAGAGGGGTGAGGTTAGGGACACCCAGAGCTATGGGCTGACTGAAGTTCTCTTGCGGGGTCATGTGTGGAAGTGGGAGACTGACCTGGAGGGTGTGGTGCACTTGCTTTTGCATTGAATCTGTATGAATTACCTGGGCTTGAGGCTGTGGAGGTGTGTATTGTGCCTCTGAAGTCCCACAGTTCTCTGCCTGCACATTGTGTGTGTAGTTTGCCTGTATGTGTTTCTCTGTATTTTCTTGTATATTTTCCAGGACTTTCTGCATGTGCTCTCTTGCCTGCTCTTGCAGCAGACGATATTTGCCCATCTCCTCAGCAGTAAAGCTGATTGGCGGAGCAGTCTCTCCACCTGTCTGTTCGGCATCAGTTCTAATCTGTGATGGGCAGACATTTGGCGTGCTGCTGGGATTTGACCCAACCAGAGGACATTTTTGACTGTCAGTGGTTGCTCCAGGATTTGTACCACAGCTCTTTGCTCCCTCATTTCTCTCCTTCTCCTGACTCTTCTCAAGCAGCCCTTTTTTCTTTCTAGCCTTTCGCTGAATTGCAGGTAGTTTTCCTATAAGAGGAAGAAGCAACCTAGAGGGTTTTTGTAGCAGTGACTTACTGGGAGATAGTGCTGAAAGAGTTGTGTCTGGGCCACTTGTGTTGACAGAGGCAGAGGGCCCTTGGCCAGACTGTGAATCCTTTAGCTGTGACGGACTTCTGTCACAATTATGTGTGTTGACACTCGGAACTGTCGGAACAAAAGTGGATCTGCTGGGAGATGAATGTGAGAATGGGCTTGAGGAAAGGGCAGATGAAATAGACGTAGGGCTGCTCTGCTTTTTTGGCTCCTGACTGGCCTCTGCAGCCCTTGAGGACGTCTTGCAGGAGCTAACTGTCAGCCCATCCACAGTGACTCCCGAGCAGGTGCTACTCCTGCTCCACTCCCAGCTCAGCTCAGACATGTTGGTGCTGCTACAAGGGCTGCAGGAGCGTGGGCTGTGGCATCTGCTGTCCTGTGTGTTGATCACACTCTCGCAGCTGTACATCTGTCTGCTTGTCCACCACTCAGGGCTTGAGAAATGTGTTGAACTTGAGCGTCTGGTGCCTGCACACATCCTCACACCGCCTGGGCTGTCAGCTCCTGTCCTGGAGCCTGATGTGGACCTGTGTGCCCCCCTGTCTTCCCAGCTGTCACTGCTGCCCCATGTCCATCTGTCCCAGTCTACATCTTCTGTACTAAGATGTCTACGTCTTCTGCCCCAGCTACTAGGACTGGGGCTAAACCTTGCAACCTTATCCCACTCCACTGCTCTGCTTCTCGAGCTCCACCCAGTCCTTGACCTGACCTCCTCACTACCTCCAGGACAGGCCCCTCTCATCCACTCCCACTGTTCTGTACCTGAAATCAGGCCTCTGTCTCTGCCACTTGAATGTCCTTGCGTTTCCCTCCCCCTCTCCTCCCAGAATTCACGATGCCTCAAACTCTTCCTCTTACTATGAATGAATTTCCTGTCCCCATGGAGGAGTTTTCTCTTTTCATCGAGCTGTTACAGCAGCTGTTGTCAGGGTAACAGCAGTCAATGAAACTCCTGGGGTTGCTATGGTGAGCCCTTTCCCAAAACAGCTTTGAGTTACATCCTGGTGAGAAAGAGTGTAAGGAGAAGTGAGACCGCCAGGGAAAAGTCACCGCATCTCGCTTTCCCTCCTTCTTGGTATCTCTGTCTGCTGTGTGCCTGGTGAGATGGGAGTAGACACTGGAGTGTTCTGCCTGCTCTCTGTCTGGCTGTGACTGGCATTCAGTGCTGTGGCTCCTATGAGGCCTCCTCTTCCTGACAGAGACAGATACTGGCTCAGCCTCACATCTCCCCAGGAGACAGCTGCTCCCTGCTCCCCCCACCTTCCTCATCCTCGTCTCTCTTTGCCTCCTTTTCTTCCCCCATCTCCCTCCAGTTTCTCCTTTCCTCTCTCTTCCAGTGGAGACTGTAGAGACAACACTCCTCACTTTGCACCTTGCTGATTGGCGCTTGTCTGAAGTTTTTTCCTTCTCAGCCCTCTTTCTCTTTCCCAGCTTGTGTTTCTTTGTGCTGGCTTTCCTCTTTTTGCGTGATACTTCAGAGACACCCACATAGGGCTGTGGAGCATTGGCACACTTGCACATTGTCTCACTCCCACACTCACACCTGGATGGGCTGATGCACATCTCCTGTGTGCCAGGCTGGGTGACAGACTCTAATTTACAGCTCAGGGCTGTGATGGCTCTCTCCCTGATCCCTCTCGCACCCTCTAATCTGCTTCCTAGAGGATTCTGGAAGTTTGTGTCAGAGCTGTCACTATGAGTGGGGTCAAATGAATGGGGAGCTGCCCGCATGCAATTCTCCATACTTAGCATGCATCTTTCTTTTTCTGGTCTTTTTTCTGATGATAAAAGGTTTTTGTTCTTTAGGAACAGGTGTGCTTCTGTCTCCACATCGATATGTTGCTCTGCTTTGAAAATTTCCTCAGCTTTTTTCTCCCTGTGTGCTCTGAACTCTTGTCTTATCTGTCTTTGTAAACAAGACTGAGTGTCTGGTTTAAGAATAGCTGGTACGCATGATTTTGATTCATCTGAAAAAGAACACAGCTGATTTTGTTGTGAATCCTTCAGATCCTCTGTGAGTTTTTCTGGCCGTTGAAGGTTCAAGCAGAGCGGGTTGCAACTGTAGGAGATGTGTGGTTGAGACTTGGTGAACCTAAGTAAACTGACAGGCCATCTCAGACTGGTAGAGCCATCTTTCCCAAGCACACACACATCCTGACTCACCTTCCTCTCACTCTCTGTTTCTTTCTTTCCCTCTGACTTGCTGTCTGTGTGTTTGGTATCTATGTGTGCGACTGCTGGTGCTATGCCCCATATGGTCACCTGAGCTTGTGATGTTGAGAACAGTGAATCATGACTCTGATTATCAGGTGCTGCTGTGGAAATAGGAAAGTGTTCTTTTACTATGTCTCTTTTTCAATCTGTTCCTCCTCTCTTATGGGCTCTCTTGGGATCAGCTGCGTGTCACTTGGTAAGACACCGTCAGGGCCAGACTGATCCTTTTCACTCTCACTGTGTTGTCTCTCATCAGCTACCCCAATTTCCCTGTCGATGTCTTCTATTATTCCCCTTATCCTTTCTTTCATTTGTTCCCTCTTCTCTCTTTCCTCCTCTTCCAGGTCTGAAAAAACAGAGGCAGAAGGCTCCAGCCTGGGCCCCCTGCGTGAGAAACAGAAGGATACTCCAAGCCTGCCTCCCACTCTCCCCTGTGAAGAGAGAGGCAGCTGGGGATACAGGCTGTGGCAAGACTGGGGGCTCGCTGCAGGAGTGTTTGTATCGGCTGTCTCAGTCACTAGTGGGGATTCTGCGAGAGCAGTGGCCGGTGGTGCTTGGGAAACAGAGGGGCATGGATCTTCTGACGGGTAGCTGATAGTAGTTGTCCTGGGTTGTGTAGAAGTGGATCGCTGGTGCTGGCCCAAAGGTTCAGGTTTGTCCTTAGGGCTGTGTTCTCTTTGTCCCACATCTTTACCTCGCTGCTGACTCACAGCTCTGACTGTGCGTCTTAGGCCATAGGTCCTTCTTTGGACTCTGCAACAAGATGTGATAAGACAAGCATATGTGACTTTAGTTGATAATACTTGACTAAGTTTTTCTGGCATGCCTCTAGATTTACATTGAACCACTCACCCTGGCATCGTTTTTCGGTGAGGTTGTGCAACAATGCAAACATTTCTACAACACCTTAAAGCTGCTATTAAGATACTTCCTCTTGAATTTAATGTAATCGTGAAAACATAAATTGTTTTAATAACATGGAAATTTTGACAAATAGATGGCACAATGAATAAAAATCAAAAGGACCTGAAAATATACCATGAAATTTGAGGCCTTTTATAATGGAAGAAAGAAAGAGGAACAAAGGAAAGATACATTCTATTGATAGTCATAGTAATGCTGTTCACATATTGCCACCTGATTATAGGAAACACATTTAATTGCACAGGGAATAGTGGCAATCAAGTTGATTATTGCATGATGCATTGTCTTATTGTATCAGTTGTTTTGATTGCTTTAGGTGAACAAAGCCAGAAGCAAGTTTCCTCTTACAATTCACTTTGCTCATTTTATCTAGTAAATGCTGATGCTAATTTTTCACTAAAACCTTATGTCCTCCACCTAAAAATGAATCAGATGCTCCGAGTGTCAGCAAGAATGTGTCTTCATGATATATTTACTTCACCTGTGGCCTGGCTAAGCCAGCTGAGTGCTCTCACATCTGTGGATGCATCCATCAAACCTATGAAATGTTGACTGGATGTGACACACTCTAACCCCTCTGGACTCCTGCCCCTGGTCTCATTACACACATACTGCCACAGACTTGCACAAATACACACTCCCCTGCTCACCGCTGAGTTTCCTGTTGCAGCTGTGCGAGCTGGTGCAGACGCCTAAGAGCCTTCTCCTGTTTGCGCTGGTCCTTCCACGATTTTGAAGCTACGTTACGAGCAAACTCTCTGTGCTTGAGCTCCTTCAGCCTCTGCAGGAAATGGAAATAAAGAAGGATAGAGAAAGGGGACAGAAACAGTATGTGGGGGGTGGGGTGGGGGGACAAGAGATGCAGGAGTTGGACAAAGAGGAGAGTAAGTGAGAGTTAGTTTTAGGAAGCTCTCTGCAGGCAGCTGTCTTTCAGACCACACACATCAGTCAGCGGTGTTTGCAGAAGTTCCCCGAAGCTGGTGTCCAATTAACTCCATTCAGTCTGCACGAAAGGATCCTTCCTTCAGCACACAGCTTGAAACCAAACATCCCAACTAGTGAATAGTAGATTACACAGCTGAGATGAGTGGAATAAGCATGATGCTGCTGCTCTTTCTGAACCGTCAGAGTAACATTTTTCATTTTGGTCAGCACCCTTCAGTTCAATGGCACACCACAGATTCAGTTTATTAGTCATCACAGCTCAAGTAGAGGCACTTTTGAACCAATGAAATAAACAGAAGACATTTGCTGATGCTAGAATGGCCAAACACAAAGGCACACATTTAAATGTTGTAAAGGCCAGTGATTTATTCTGGAAAAATGTGGGCCTCTGTTTTATACTGAATGTGTGTGTGCTTTTTGCGCAAACTGGTTGGTCTTTACCTCATTATATTACAAGATAATTAATAATTAGCTCAGCTTTACCCATGTGTGTATTTATATGAACTCATATGTCTACAGCCATAGGTGCACCAGTTTTCTTGGGGAAACAATGATTCATGCGCCGCTCTCTCCAGTTTCCTTTTCTGACACACTTTAATCCCTTCTTTATCCATGCTTGGCAGGTATGTGTGCACGGATGCTGGTGTCTTTCTTGTTGTCTGTGAATGTCTGAAGGGTAAGGAGGGACTCTGGAGTTTGGGGATAGCTGCAGTATCTCACACCACCATCCGTCCTATTTCCCTTCTTATTCAATCACATATTCCAGCGTATCTCAGCTCCTTCCCTGTGCAATCCAACCACAGCTTACACATCCAAGATTTGTTGTTTACAATATATGCTCTTATCCTGTACTATAAGTTGCGACAGGATTACACCACACTCACTTTTAGATTATGTTATACTATTATCCTATCCACCCATACAATATGTATCACACACAAACACACACATGCATGCACCCCATCAGATTAGCCCCTTACGGATCAGATTTATTTATACAGTCACTCTCTTTCACGCAGCTCGTGTGCAGGAGCTGACAGATTTCAGGTTAATCCCAGCTGAGTCTTACACAAGCTGGTGTCTTTTTACATTATTGCTCAATGCTTAACATCCCTATGTCAGCTCACTGAAGACAGCAATAAGTATGTACCATAGAATCAAGACTTGCAGGGCTTGAATTCCTTAAATACATTGTAACTTCTTGTGGCTTGTATGTAGATGTGAGCAATCATATGCTAGTGTACATCAAAAAGCTTTGAGTCGTTGGGATGCCAATCGAATTCTATGGGGAAAACTAATCTTGTTCAAGCAAGGAAGCACACATAACTACAGTAGAAGGGCACTCAGTAGAGCACATACCCCGCCCACCCAAAGTTTTCTATGTGCTGATACTACACTGCAATAGATACCACCCAGTGTTGTCATACTCCATCAGGTTCAGCTATATTTTGGTATTAGTTGCATGTCACTGACTTTATTTGTTACTCTACAGGACTGAATTTTTTTTTTGACCCTATAATTTTCAGCATCCTGGATCATTAGATCTGGAATCCTCTTTGGATCATAAACAAACTTTCTTATATGACACAACTTGTGGTTATGTTGCACCTAAATTCTTTTTATGGACTGTGAGTTAGCCTCATAAGGTTAGATGCAAATGTGTATAGACAGAGAGAGTGAGAGAGAATCCTCCTGCTTCCTCTCATTTGCACTCTTCCAGGTTATTCTTCTCTCTTAATCCAGGTCCTACTGCAGGCAAAGCTGAAGCTTTATTTAGAGACAAATAAAATATTACACAAAGAACCATTTTAGCTGAATACACAGGACAGACATATTTCAACTTTAAAGTGGATACTTCTGTCTTCAAAGTTGATGTCGTGTCCCCAACTGCAGGAAATGATGTTCCTGCTCTCCAACATGCAAGCCTAGCTATGTGCTGTGAAGCTCAATGCGTCTGTCAAAGCTTCGATCAATATTCCTTTAGATGTGTTAAGGAGTGCTCAGGCTGAGGCAACTATGGATGAGTCAGAGTTGATTCATATCCGCTAGGGCCTTAGAATGAAGGATGATGTATTCTTAGGTAGCATTTGAGGGGCCATGCTAATGGGCTGATCGCCTTTTATTTAAAAGGGAGTGTAATTCTGTTGTAATGAGCAATTTCTGTAATCAGCAGTAAATGCTGATAAAGCCCTGTATTCAGACATGTTTATCCCTGAATCGATGACAGGGAAAGAAGACAGAGCAAACGCAATCAGCTTCCATTCTCCAAAGCCAATACTCCTGCAGGGAAGCTGTCTTCAGCTAGAATTTCATCTGTTGTCTGCTCCGTGGGAAGAGTGTACATGTATTTCTGTGCTTGTGTGTGTGTGTGTGTGTGTGTTCCTACAGCGCCAGTGGCTACTGTCAGCTCAGTGCCTCATGCAGCTCGTTTCATGTGCCTGCCGCTGGCTAAAACAAAGCATTAACATTGGCCTGCAGTTGCCTCAATTTATTTTCAAAGAACAATGACAGAGGAGGAACAGTCTTATTTAATGTTTATTTCATGATACATAGTGTGGGTGTTCAGAAGTGGGAAGCGGCTTGGCTTGTTTGAGAGACTGCCTGCATTTGAGGATGAGTGTGTGTACACGGGTAAGTGCATGTCTGTATGTTTGTGCATGCAAGTGTATGCTTTGGCATGACAACAGATAGCTGTAGGAAAACGAGCTATCAGAAGAACCTACAGCTTGTTAGTCCAGAGTGGAGGTTGTGTATGAAAATGGATGTGAAAGCAGAATGCAGAAGAAAACCTGCCGCTGAGGCTTTTTTCTAATGGTCCATTGGTCTTATCGTGTCCAAACCGGAATAATGGAATCATACTAAAGCTATGACTAATAGCTCTGTTTTATTTGGTACTGAATATTTTTCTTTTTGAAGGAAGTACAAACTGAGGAATAAAGTGAATTTTAGAACATTCTTATGTACCAGATACATACAAATCAGCTGCTCTGAGATTTGGCCCAGAGGAAAAAAGAACTTTTCTTGTATCATAAATTTGGAGCTTACAAGTCTGCTGTACATCTACAATACTTCTATGTTGTATTTATTTAATATAGCCACTTTGCTTTTCATGCAGTAATAGCTCAGCTGTTATGTTTACGTTTCCTGAGAACTCCCAGAGTCCTTTTTAAGCTCTGATATGAAACACTGTGTTATCACCTTAGTACTAAAAGACTTGCTTTGCTTTTAGTGCTAGGCTAAATTACTCTTCCTATTTGGTTCCCAGAGACATTGGACTCCAAATTGCCAAATTAGTGTGCTGTTACTTCTATTAGGAATATTTTGATATTTCTGACATACAGAGCACAATAAAAGCCAGCCAAAGACATCCAGCTGTGCATAAAAACAGCCAGGCAATGGCACAATCAAGAACAATCTAACTTTCCAATGTTTATCTTAACTTCACTGTCTGCAAATTTCTCTCAAAACCATGTCTGAAAAATGTCATTTATTGAACAGTTTCTGAAGCATATAATGCAAATAAGCATCACACTAACCTCTCGGCTATAAGGGGACAATCCAGCTGTGCCACATGGCCATCAAGTGAAATTTGCCCCATTAGTAATGCTGGCAACTTTTCCTTCTTTAGCCTGTAGTGTTAATGCTACCGAACCACAATATTTCAAAGAATGGACACAGTTTGACATCTTTGAGTTAAAAATCAATAGAAAATAAAGATTGAGAAATGAAGCCTCTTTTTTTTTCTTTGCATGTTAATTTAGAAGTATTGAAATTTTAGGAAGGACAAAAAGTGAAAGACAATTCTGGACTTTAGCCTGGTTTCACATGCTGTGTAAATAAACGTATTAATAATGAGCTTACTTACACCTCTATCGGGTCATAATGATGTTACTTTAATAGTATAACACAACAAGAAAGGATTTGTGAATAACCTTTCAGTTTATCCATATAACAAATTAAATATAAAATATTTCCTTATGTGGTTTATGCCAAATTTGTAAAGTTATAACACACATTGTGCAGTCATACCTTCCACAAATTGGGTTTTAATAATGTCAGGAGAAAAAAGAAAATTTGTTTACTTATCCATTTAATATTTGCAAACATACAGCATATAGCCTGCTGTACCAAAATACTTGCTGTACTAAAATACTTGCTTATGTACTGTATATGTCTAGTAGTAATTACAATACCATAGTTACTCTACTGTGTTTATACTAGAAACCAATTTTTTTTTAAATTATTAACTTGTTTTTATTAAATAGTCTTTGGGAATTTGCTTTAGGCTCTATGGCTTCAATTATCATAAGTTGGATCAATGCAGTCTAGTTTTATATCAGGCTGTTCAAATGGAAATCTAAAATATAATTGCAGTGCTAGGTGTGTATATATATATATATATATATATATATATATATATATATATATATATAGGCTGCACATTTTTGCTTGTGCGCTTTCTCAGTATGTGTGCTTGTAAGAAATGATGCGGTTGTTACACTCCTCCTGTTACCTGGTGAGAAACCGTGCCCAGTGGGGAGACTGACATGGACATGTAAAGCAGCTTTCCATCAAAACACATAATGCTAACACACCCAAACTCTACAAGAAGATATGGTAAAAAACAAAACAAAACAAAAAGACTGCTTGTGTGCTAGTTCTTGTGCCCCTACATAGTGTGTGTGTGCGTGCACATCTCATGTACCTGTTTGTGTGCATGGTCGTAGGAGTTGATGTGGTTGTCAAACTCCTGGTGTCTGAGGTACTGCTTGTCACACAGCTCACAGTAGAAAAGAGCCTTCAGATCCTCCACCGAGCAACCCAAAGCCCTCTCTGTGCATTCCTGGAGAAAGAGATGGAAAGAATGAGTGAACACATTGGAGGGATTGGGAAGGAGAAACAAGAAAGACTCGAGCTGGAGGCATAAACAGACAGAGATATAAAGGGTTAGAGAGGTAGAGATAGGGAGCAGGAGGAGTGGGGGAGGGGGGATCAAGAGAATGGAAGATTGTTAGCCATTTAAAGGAAATCTGCATCCCAGAGAAATCAGCAATAATAGCCTCCTCATGTGCTCTACATAAAACTGTTAAACGGATTCCCATTAAAGTATGTTGCCTTTGCTGCCACTGCTGGAGGTTGGACAAAGCCACTGAAGCCCTGTGCTCATGGCAACCTGAGCCTGGGGACACGTTTAATACAGCCGCTATAATAGAAACTTGTGTAAGTGCTAAAATGGCAAATCGTCTGAATTTCTCTGCGAGGAAACCAATGTTTGACAGACGGAAGAAGAAAACTAAGCATCTGAAAAGCACAACTTGGACTTTTTGTACAGACAAATACACACATAGCCATGCAGGTAAATAGCACATGGATAGAGATACACATACACAACCACTATGCAAATGGCACATGGACCTGAGGGAGTAAATCGCTTGTCTGCATGCTCACATCAGCCATAGGGCTTCTTTTTTTTTTAATGGTCTGAATACATGCACAGTGTTGTGTACAATAGATGTGTGTGTGTGTGTGTGTGTGTTGAGGAGTGTGTGAGCATTCATGCCATGCTCTGCTTCAGAATGTAATTTCCCTGAGGCTAGGGGCTGCCAATAAACACTATTGAATTCTGTTCTACACTGACATGATGGGAATTTAATTTGAGGTTGTCACTTCTTTCTCTCTCTCTCTCTCCTCTTCTTTCCTTCCTTCTGTCCATCTTCTATCTCTCTCCCTCTCTTATGTAGCACTTATTCTGTCCCTGCCTTTTTATGCTCCTCCTTCAAATCACTCTTCCTCTCTTTCACTTTATATCCCCTTTCATCCCTTCTATTTGCCTTTTTCCTCTCTTTCTGGCATCCTCTTTTTTTCTGTTTGGTGAGTCCTGGGTCATACAGTGACAGAGTCTATTGGCCCCAATTTGTTTCAGTAATATGCCTGCACACAGGAACAGAGGTGAGAGGAAAAGAAGGTGAGGATAAGAATGCAGGCAAGAGGAGAAACAACCCCTGCCTGCCTCATAAACACACATGCAGGCCCGCACAAGCGCCTCAGCATTATTATTGCCAGTAACAATCATCATTAACCATTATTTGCTACATCCAGGTAACTTTACACACATACATTAACCTGGAAAAGAACTTGTCCTTTCTATGACCATGCGGGAAGTTATTTAGAATGGGTGAAGGGAAGGGGAGACTGAAGGACAGGGTGGCAGGACTCTCCTATACTAAAATCAACAGAAAGGTAACTAATATATATCGATCCTGTGACATTCCAAGAGTGCGCATTATTGATCTGCCTTGCAGGCTTAAGTTACTGCAAGAAAACGATCTAATCACCTAGAGCAGTGTTCATTTGAGTACTGCTGGGGTGATAAGATTGAGATAACGAATGCTGTGAATTTGTCAACTGTAGGGCTTATGCAAGATTACATAGGAACTCTGTAAGTGAATGTCAGTGGATGTGTGTACATGTGAGGTTGTGTATATTTTCGTGTGCCTTTCCTAGACCCTTTCTTCTCACCTCTCTGTGTTCTGTCAGGATAATTACTTTTAACAATGAGAAATATATATAGAAAGATGTGAGGAAAGGTGTGAATGCATCAAAGCAGAAATGTACGCTTGTGTGTGCATGCGTGGGCCAACTCAGAGGCCATTTGTTTATTTCGAAGGCATCTTGGCAAGTGGCTGCTCATTTTTCAGCTAAATACTGAAATCAAACACACCGGCTTTGAATTGATTTTAATGTACAGATCTCATATGCTGTAACTTTCCACTATGGATGCACTTATAGAAATACATCTACGTAGTTACCCCCCTGTGCACATGCTTATGCATGCACAGTCACACTCAGACTGTCAAGCTGATATACCAGTGCCAAATTAATCTAGACCTCAATTTACCTCACTAGCATAAATCTGTTTGCAGAATAAGCACAATTGATGTTTCTGCAGACCTGAATGGACAGTGATTGTTTACATGATTATGCGTGTGAGTGTTTGTGCAGGGCTGTGAACATCCATGCTTTTTTTTTCTTTGCGCTTATCCACAGTTTGTAGGAGAAGTGCCAATTTATCTCTTTTCATAGCTGAAATTGTGCCACAAATAAGAGTCGTTTTGGACCATGACCAGAGTTTCCGACACACAGTTTAATGTCTTTGAGTTGCTGTGGAAATGAACAGGTCACGCTTAAAGTGTTTTACAGATGTGGTCTGTCAGCATTTGAGAATGTGCGCACTGGAAACTAATGATATACAATATATTCATGAAAAATGCTCCAAAACATGAATATCCTTTCGGGAATATCTGGGAGTTCTATGGATTTAAACTGTGGCAGCACCTTTTCTGATGCACTGCCATCATTGCAGTTCAGGCTGCGCTTTTTTTGATGACTCCTATGGTATGTAAAATCAAAAATGCTCATTAGCTGTGTACTCTCTGTTCTGAGACTTGTGGAGATGATTTTCAAATAACCATAACTCTCTCTGTATATTTTAATTCTTCATCTCTGGGTTGACCTTCAAGACTGCTGAACAGTACCAAAAATAAAAGAACCATTAGATAATATGCTTATCACTGTCATAATGTAACTTTTACTTACATCTTGACACTGATTTGAACTCAGGTGGAACCATGTCAAGGACAAATAGGTAGCTGGATGTAATTATGAGAACAGTTTTCTTTCTTTTTTGTTTTTTTTAAAGTAATTAATTGATATTCATATTCCTGGCTAAAGGCAGCTGTAAGATGGTTCATTCACTGAACTGAATTAAAGCAGCAAACCATCCAGGCAATAATAAGAAACTGCTTGCTGAATAATTAGTTCTCTTTAAAAATACAAAATGTACTCGGTGGGTCATAATAAAGCATTTGGGGTATCTCTATAATACATTATAACGTAAATATGACTCTTTGAAAGCCACTTGAGCCAATTTCAGTGGGGTAATCAAATATTTTTAGTCATGAGAACAAGTTTAAGTGGGTGTGTGCGTGGTAATGAATTCTAAAAAAATCAAAGAAAACTGACTGAAACCACGTTACTTGAAGCTTTCATTTCATGCTCAGACTGGTAAACAGTGGGAGAAATAGTCTGAAGTCATTTACAATTTGCAGTCTGCACGAGTGACATGACAATTTGTTATGATTGAATCAATGGCGTTACAATAAAGAATTAAAATCTCATTCACTGCCTACTGCCCTTGAGCTAAATCGTTTCTATTCACTGGTCACTTTTTTGTACGTTGTAATTAAATATTGAACAACATTCTCATGGATTCCTACATTCAACCTAGAGATAGCATGAAAAATGGCTTACAGGCTTTTGGACTGATATTACGCTAAAGTAATGCAGTAACATACTATTTTGAGAGCATTTTGCTCCGGTTGTCTGGGTGAGACGTATGCAGAGAGATCATGACCTCCTTCAAGGACATCATGAATTCACTGCCAGGATTATGCAAAAACTGCCAGGGCAGTTTTGATGAAAACCGGCGGAGCACGGGTGAAGGAAGAGCATTCATTTTTGATGAGGATCAAGGGATGAAGACAGTCACACTGTCTTGTGAACAGGCATGCCTATTCACAACTGCTTGGGGCCCCAGGCCCTAAGGGGGACCACAGATTTTATCCTTCCCCAATCTGCAATGACATTTTAGCAGGAAAACTCCCTAATGGGGGCCCTGCTTAGAGGGAGTGCAAAGAACGCCAGCTGTTTCAGATTGTGAGAGTGTGCTACTGAGTTCTAATAGGCTTTATTGTGAGTTGATATTTGATGTTACTCCTTGTTGTTTGGATCTTGTACATGGTTATTATTTTTTTAATAACCGAGTATGATGTTTGATCGGGGTATTGGCATTTGTTGAGGTCGGCTCTCTGTGTGCTAAATCTGATAAGAAACGCAGTTTTATTTTATGGAAGGAGTTAAGTGGCCAAATTAAAAAAACAGTATGTCTACACTTATCACATGATAGCACGAGATATACACAGTAAACAGAGATACTTATATAAAAATGTTGTAATTGTATTTCTGTAATTTTGAAGAATTAGAGTTGGAAATATTTCATGTACGTCGTTACTTTATTTTGTGCCTCTCTCTTTCTTTGTGCATTCATCAGTGCGTTGAAAAAAATTCAGATACACGCAAATTCAAGTGGAGAGCACTTGCACAGTATTGGAAGACGAGTGCAAATTTTGCACCTCCTCAAAATTATTAGGTATTTTGGCTTGGACCTACTCGAATGTAATTGATCAGATGTGATAATTGTTAACAGCACTGCAACACAAAGCTTTAATCGCAATCTTGGTTCAGTATGAAATTCAAAAATAGGGCGAAACAACACTCATGCATGCATAATAAATTCACGACGAGAGAGCGAGCCTCGTAGCAACACAACCGATAGGAACAGATTCTCTCTGTTCAAATATATTAACTTCCACTGAAGAGAACTTCTACTGCAGGGGGTGGAGAAAAAAATTATGGTAAAAACTTCATGAATATGACCAACTTTGAAGAAAGTATTGTTATAGAAATTACATTTGCAGGACTGGTACAGACACAGAGCATACAAGATTACACGCCAATTAGCGGTTTCTCTCTTTATAACCCCATATATTCATGTGTAGGGTTGTTAATTCCTCTTTGCTTCTGTATGCTGTCTGTTGTATGTCTCAATCTTACTATTAGCTCCTATGTTTGAATTTTTTTCAGTAATGTGCTGCTTATTTTCTTCTTGTGTACATTGACTTATATGGTAATGAAACCTATTGTTAAGTATGAAAGGACTGATCGCTTTATTATTAACTGATGCACCTGTTTGTAATTGGCTTAAATTTGTGTGGAGCCTGACACCTGATCTCTTTCTAGCTGAATTCTTTCTTCTCATGTGTTTTAGGGGCGTTTCAATGGTAAAATAAATAAATAAAGAGAAGAAGGTTTACAGTGAGAAGCAAACTATGCTAAAGAGACATATGAATTTACAGAGCTTCCAATTGTTACTACTGTGTTGTGAGAACTATTCAATAAACAATTTAAAAAAATGTTCATCAAGCCCTATTAAATCTTTAATTATCTTCCGCTATAATTATCACCCTAACTTAGCAACAGTAATGAACAGAAAAAATGAATTGAAATTAAAAATAATTCAGCAAAGTTGTTTGCCTTCTGCCATGCCCTGCTCTCTGAAATCATTTACATTTATCTGCCACTCTTTTTGCTCTCCACCTGTATCTAAAGTGCTCCTGTGACATATTTCTGTCAGACGCATTCACACTCGCACAAGTGCCTGGCAGTTTAGTGTGATTTCTTGCCATTCTTCGGTAGCCGGTGACAGTTGTTGACCCGAGGCCTAAATTACTTATTACTGTAATGACCTGTGGAGCTCAGTCACAGACATTTTTGTGCACAAACATGCATGCCAAGCAGGATAGCCGAGTGTTAATGAGCTGATATTTGCAGCCCCAATGCATCTCCTTTGACTGCCTTTAATGGGCCTCTGTGGTCTGTGCTACCCACCCATTTTTCCATTTAATGTGTGTGTGTGTGTGTGTGTGTGTGTGTCCATCTGCATCTATGTCCTAGTTTTATAGTGTTTTTGTCTGTGCACAACCGTCTGATATTATTTGTATGTGTGTTTGCATATCTTTGTTTGCTCCAAATCATTACTGCCAGTTAGAGGTATGGCCAAAACAAGTAGATTGAATAACCATAGCCAAAATCACAGATGTGCTGACCATACATATGGTCATTAGGGTTTTTTCACAGCCAAAAGGACAGATGTTTTAGTACCAGTGAGTGTCATAATCTCTCAAACTACCAGCAGCTTCTGTGAAAGAGAAACTAAAAATGCTAAAAGAATTCAGAAAGTGAGATTACAGTGTATAAAAGTACAAAGTGTATTTCAGTGATCTTCTGTCAGGTGTGCCATGATTCATTGTTTTTTTTTTTGTGTGTAAACTTTTTCCTATCTAAAGCACAGTCCTCTACACCATGGCATCACCAGTGAATACCATGAAGTATAACAAAATGTTACATCTCTCTGACCTTTTAGCTGAGCTGCATGCACAAACTAAACTGAATAAGTAAATAATAGAGATTTTATTGAATTATTTTCCCCTGCTGCCTTTTTTGCTATTTTTGATAGAAAAAAGGAATTCAATCCTTAATCTGTTTCTATCCATTAATCTGCTTGTTACACCTGATTCTTCTCTTTAACTGTCACCATACACACACACACACACACACACACACACACACATATATATATATATATATATATATATATACCTATATAGAGTGGCTGGAGCCACTCTCCCAGATTGGGGGGGGGGGTCACTGCCCCGAGTGTTCCTATTACCACGGTGACCCCTGTTACCTTCACTTTCCACATCCTCTCCAGCTCTTCTCTCGGCCCTTGGTATTTCTCAGGCATTTTGTGTTCCTTCGTCTTTGATGTTGCCATCACTTGGTATTGCTACATCTGTCACTATGGCTTTCTTCCTCTTCTTGTCCACCACTACTATGTCAGGTTGGTTATCCATCACCAGTTTGTCCGTCTGTATCCCACTGGATCTTAGCTCTGCTTTTCTCAGCAACTTTTGAGGGCATATCCCATTTTGAACTCAGGACTTTCAGGCAATTAGCCAAGGCTAAGAGTCTTAGCAATTAGCTTAGCAGTTTCTAATGCCTCAGATTGATCTATCTATCTATCTATCTATCCATCTATCGAGAGAAAGGAGACTTTTATACTTGTCTGCTCTCTTTAAGGACTTTAAATGAAAAAAGGAAAGGATACATTTCCAGTTTTAATTACACATTGGATGAAACATACATGACTTCCAGCTTTTTTTTTTTTTTTAAAGACCTTACATATAGATTACTGACTTGCTGTACTATAATCCTTGAGAATGATCATCTTCTGCCCTGTAAATGTACAGTACTGTGCAAAAACTTTAAGCCGCCCCCTCATTTCTTTACATTTGGCTTCCAAGTAACCAACCTTTCTTGTTATTTTTAAAGTGCTCTTGAGCAGTAGTTCTTAATGCTTTCTGAAGGTCTTGGAACATTGGCTGCTTTTTCACTCATTTTCAGTCCACCAGAGGAATGTTTGTTTGTGTATTTGTTAAGCCACTTAACACTGACCCATGACTCATTTAAACACAAAAAGGCACCTAACTCAAGGATGAGCCAGTTTTATGTCTACATGTGACAGACAACTTTGCAAAGAACCAATTTAAAATTGTATCTTTAGGCACTTTGTCACTAGCAGGCCATTTCTTTATTTGAATCTATGAAAAATCACAAGACAACACAGTCTGGTGTATTTTTGCATCAAAAAGATGATTCTTAAAGAGCTATTAGCTGAAAACTTGGCATATTGCAGCATGCTATGCAGTGTGCCCTTAAAAATTTTGAGGACAAGTGGAGGACAAAAGGAAGAAGTGGTGGACCTATAAAATTATCTACAGCAGATGAACAGTATCTGAAAGTCATGTCCTTAAGAAACAAACAAACAAACAAACAAAAAATCCAGCAAAGACCTGACACAGAAACTGAGAGATGCATTTGGCCCTTCAGGTGATCCATCTACTGTTCTCTGAAGCCTTATCAGAGATGGCCTCAGTGGACGATTGGCTGTCAAGAAGCCATTTTTAAGGAAAGGAAAAAATTTGCAATTTTTGTTTCAAGTCATCATCAATATACACGGAGGAGGTCAGGATAGAGGTACAACACTGTGTGTCTAAAGCTATCTGCAAAAATGGCATCATGGTCATGGTTTGGGGCTGAATTTCAGCCAGTGATGTTGGAGATCTTGTCAAATTTGAGGGAATTATGAACACAGAAAAGTATTGTCAGATTTTGATGCAATGCCATCTGGAAAGCATCTGGTTATTGACAGCTTCATTCTAAACACAATGCCAGTGCAGTAAAAGCATAAATGGATAGAAAAACACATAATGGAACAGTCATGGATTGGCCTCCCGGAGCCCGAATCTCAACATTATTGAAGCAGTGTGGAATCATTTTAACAGAGAACAGAACAAATGGCAGTCAACATCCAAAGAAGAGCTTCTGAATGTCCTTCAAGAAGCCTGGAGAGCTATTCCTGACTACTTAAAGGAATTATAAGAGAACTTAAAGAGAGACAGGCTATGAGAGTTCAGACCTTCTTGAAGAATAGTGGTAGTCATGCCAAATGTTGACTTTCAAGCTTGTTAGAACTGTAAAAACTGGAAGTTCAAATTTGTAGTCATTGTTTTATCATAATCATATCATAAGCCTAGAATTTGTCACTATCAAAATACTTTCAGGCTGTCTACACGTGTGTCTTTCACTCTCTTCTAACAACATTACAGCTGTACAGATTTAAATAAAAACTGCTCTAAACATGTCTGTAAATCTGTTCTCTTGATGGATTTTAAGGCAATACCATCAAAACATAAAAGAAGTGAAAAAAAAAACAACTGTATTCAAAAGCCTCAAAATACTGCACTGCTTTTGTGTGGGTAAAAGTAGGGAGCCTGTAGCATCGACAAATCGCACCGCTCTCCTGTTGAGGTCATAAATCTATGATTAGTCACAAGGCCCAACCAAACGATCACTCAACAATCAAAATTTAATTCCCAGTCCATCACAATGCAAGGCCAAAAAGCCCCACTGCTGAGTGTCCACCCCTCCCTGCCCTAATCCCCTCTGTCTCTCTATTTCTCCTCCCTATTCAACAGGGCTACCTTGTTTTCACAGAGTTATTCATGCGCTATACCATTGATCAATCCTATTCTGTGCCCACATTTAAAATCTGTCCACCTCTCAACATCGCCACCCTCCTCTCTCAATCTCTTTGTGTTCATGCCATCCTGAATGCAGCGTGAACTTAGCTACTGGCTTGTGCGGCATGAGTTAAACCGATTCACCCAGACAGAGGATAGCTTACAGAAACAAAAAGCAGGGGACATCTTAAGACATTTTCACCACTTGAACAAACCCGTAGGTGCTTTCCAGGATTTTTTGTGGATACAATTTGTTTTGTGTGGGATCAAGGCACAAACACAAAAGCATGAATGCCTGCATGTAAATTCCTCAAATACTCAGGTGTTCTACAAACTGTGGTCTCCTCTGTAGCTTTTGAATGTAGTTTTTATGATCCTACTGCTCACTTGCTCGCTGTGCTCTTCAAGGACTTGAATTTGTTTCTGTAAAAACACAAAGATTCCCTTCCTGTTCTTTCACTGCACATCCATTCAAACCTCTATCTGTTTTCTTCCGCTCATCCTCAAGGCAAAAATCATATACCAATTACAGGGAGACAAAGGATAGCGGAAACAATGGTGGGTGAGCTGAACTTTACCCATCATCTCTGCAGTTTCTAAATGTGTATAGTGTCAACGCTTTGTGTGCGGTCTGCTTTTGGCGAATCTTGTTTTTCTCTTTGATTCTCTCCAAAGCTGCTTTGATGGGTGAAAATGATACATTATATTCCCCAAAGTATTCACTCACCCATCCAAATCATTGAATTCAGGTATGCTAAGGTCCATAAAGACATGAGTGAGTTTTGTGTGGAAGAACTAGACTGGCCTGCACAGACTCCTGACCTCAACCTGGGATGAATTAGAACAAAGACTGTGAGCCAGGCCTTCTCATCCAACATCAGCGTCTGACCTCACAAATGCGCTTCTGGAAGAATGGTCAGAAATTTCCATAAACACACTCCTAAACCTTGTGGAAAGCCTTCCCCGCAATGTTGAAGCTGTTCTAGCTGCAAAGGGTGGGCCGACATCACAGTAAACCCTATGGATTAAGAATGGGATGTGAAGAGCTTTAGAAGGACAGACTGGTGAGATCTGATGATCTCTTATTCTTTCACTATTTTCCCTGCAATTGCTCCACCTCTGATTTCTTTCACTTCTTTCAGTTGTTCATATTTTGTATTCCTCCAGTTTTTTTCTCCCTTATCGTTTTTTATCCTTTACACACTAAAAACAGTTGTCAGTTATGTCTTTCAATCTGTGTGCTTATTAGGCTTTTCTCCTCTCTCGCTAAATGTCACCACCAATATTAAATGCGTATTTTTCTCCCAACTGGCAGAAAAAAAAAAGTGGAATTATATGGACCATACACTCTTGACATTTAAATTACAGACACAATTGAAAACCCTGCATAGATAAATGAATATACAGCACTGTTAAGTTATTACACGCGCAAACTTAGAGCACACACTCTTTATACTCATGCGCTGTCAATCACGCTCCTGTCTGTCCAGGCAAGGCAGCTGACTGACTGCTTCAAAGGAGAATGAGGAGGATCTGTTAAAGGGATCAAACCAGAGCTGTAATCTGTCGGAGTGTGATGATACAGATTAGAGTGAAAGACAAGTTAAGAAGATGACGGTAATCAGTTTGGGAAGCGACAGATTTAAAGAAGAGTATTAATATGATCGAAGATTACATACTACTCTTAATGCTCGAGTAAATCTCACCAAGTCAGAAACTCGCAGATGAGTGGTGAGTATGTGTGGGAAATGAATCGCTGATGTCGGTGAATTGAGGAATGATTGCTCTTTCAGGCGTTATGATTGCAGATTCTTTTGAAGTTTTTTTTTTCTTCTTTTTTTGGTGTAAGTGAGCATTTCCGTGTATATGTGAGTGTGTTGGCTTTTTTGTGGCTCATTTGTGCCATCAGAGGATAATGCAAGTGTGTCCAATAAGTGAGTGATCTTTTCTGTGGCACATTACAGTAGGAGTGCATGGATGGCTAGAGATACTACAGATCACAGGCTGAAATTGGAGACTGTCTGGGGACTTACACGCCAGCTGAGTGAATTGCTCTGTCATGCACAACAGTCCAACTTTTTGAAAGCTGGTTTTGCTGTGCTATATGATTTTGGGGCAGTTAAGTACCCGATGCTAGCCAGGATTGAAATCCCGCCAGGACTCTCTTTGCTTTCAACATCCTGCTCTCCACATCTATTTCTTTCTCTGGGTGTCCTGGCTATCATTCCTAACTTTTATCGAGCCCCCAGTACGGCTGCATTAGTATGTATGGCCGTGTAGCTCAGGGTTTAGAGGTTTATGTCCCCTAATAGACAGAGATTTGTCCTGTCACACCCACAAAGAGCTTACAGCGAGAGACAGAGGCAGAATGGCTCCTTCCACGCTGTGTGTTGAGGGTAGAGAAAGAACATTTATGTTCCTGTCTTATCTCCAGAGAGAAGGTTTCCATTTCTCTGCAAATCATAAATCCCTAATTTGGATCTTTCTCTTCTTTTCTCCTACACTTTCTAGCTTCTCCTTCACCCCTCTTGTTCTCACTCTCTCTACCCCCCCTTTCTTTTCCTCTTTTACTCACTATGATTGGATTAAGACCAAAGAAACAGAGTGTGGAGATGAGGAGGGGATGAGAGCTTATTAAGCATGTGAGAGGTGAGATGACATTAAGCTGTACAGAAAGAGATTCAGGGAAGGGGTGTGTGACCACATGCGCCGGTGTGTGTGTGTGTGTGTGTGTGTGTGTGTGTGTGTGTGTGTGTATGCGTGCGTGCGTGCGTGTGCCGCACATTTCTGTATTTATCCCCGCAGAAGGTAGGGTGAGAAGAGGGAGGAAGTGAGGCGTTTAGCTGCTGGAGCACTTTAATCAAGGGGTGAGCAATCCTGCATGACCCACTCTGTCATCCATTATTGATGCCTGCCTCAGCCAGGCTGATGAATCATTAAGCCACTCATAAGGCCTGGGAATTCTGCCGCCTACTCGGCCGATGACACTCATTTACATAAATCACACGCTGCTATTTTTCACACTCTCGGGCATAAACACAAACACACACCCACATACAGCCAAATACACTAAGTTCAAACATGTTGGCTTGTTCGCTGATGTGCATGGCTCATACCATTATTAATACCCCCCATACCTGTCTTACCTGAAAGATGCAAGTTAATTTGAGGTACGACCACAGAATTATAAAGGTTATACTGTACAGGGCTATAGCACTCAGCAGCTGCAGCACTGGCATACCCAGAGATTAAAGACAATATGTTCTAAATCCCATGGACTGCAGAATACATGCGTTGCCCTTTACTCGATGACAAACACTTTTTGCATTCAATTGAAACAATCATATAAAAAATGCATAGCTACAGTAAGTGGAGAAGAAGCGAGTGAAAGAGAAGGAAGACAAAAAACAAGCAGAGAGAAACAGATCTTACAGAGTTTGAGTTTATGTTTTGCCTCTGGGTTATGTGGTAGAGGAATCTTAGGGAAATTGATGAGCAACCATGGCATGCAGGCACACACGCACTCACACGCACGCAATACACCAACATATTTCTTCTCATCGTTGTGGGGTTTCCCTTCATCTCCTCTCCTCCCCTCTCCATTCACCTCCCCTCCTGCTGTTTCCATGTCTTCCCATTCACTGTTGAGACTAATCCAGTCCTACAGGGTAAGAATATACCTCACAGCAAGGGTAAGAAAGCCCCCATTGCCGGCTCGTTCAAAATGCAGAAATGCAAACATGCCAAGCATACATGCACAATCAGACAGAGGAAACAGGCACGCTGCCCATAAAGCCATCAGCCAAGGCCTGGTGTCGGGTAGCTGGAGGCTTCTCGCAGACCAGTATGATCCTGCCATCCTGGCAGCACACAGCCAGGGCATTTCTGCACAATGCTAAGCTGACCGCCTGGCATCTCCAATCTGCTAAATGCAGGAATGCTGCTGCTCATGATAATTGTGGTGGGTTGTTTTCTCCATCATGGCTGATATGAAGACCGGTTGAAGCAAACGGCATGAATTATTAGTGTCTGCATCATGGCTCGCGCTGCTGGTGGAGGTAAGCCTGATATAATTCGATGCACTGTTACTGATGCATGACCAACTCTGCACTATCAGAATGTCCTAGTAGGTCCTATCTGCTGTAATACATTAAACATGAGAGCACACCAGAATGAACACACATGGGGATTCACACGAAGTTATGATAATACTACATGCATTTTTGCCCTGCTAGCACTCATTTTTTTAGTATGATTTTTCCAGGTTCACAGAGACTTTAAAATAAAGGTAATAGCTCAAGTATGCCCTTTTCATCTTTCTGAATCCTTGATCCCAACTTTAACTTTTCTCCTTTTTTTGTCTGCTAGAAGTCAGAGGAGAAAGGTATGAATTTCTAAATACATTTCAAGCACCATCGTGTTCCATCATAACAATAAAGAATACTACATCCCTATTTCTAGACAACAGACAAACAGACAAACCTTCAACTTTTTTGTTGCAATTTTTTCATATTTCAGGGTACCAACAGCACACACTATAGTCACATAGATTGATGTGCACCATACGAGCCTATTCTGTTCAAAGCACAGCAAAGCAAAACATGAAAGCCTTGATCTTATGTCAACGAATTCAGGGAAGTAAAACTTGTTCATATGTATTAAAATTTCTCTGCCACTTTGATCTCTAAATGCAAAGTGCCTGCTCAATTTCTTTCAGTCATAGTTATTTTTATAAATCATCCTTATGCACATGAAAAGTGTGTGTGTGTGTGTGTGTGTGTGTGTGTGTGTGTATGGGGATATGATGTGAAGATCAAGCTGTGAAAGAAATCCAAGTTTCTTTATTCAGAAGGAGCCCCTTGGTCCTTGTTAAGCTGGAGAAATTCCAGGGCTTCTGCTCAGCTAGGAGGTGCTGGTTCACAGCCTCTCTTTCAGTGAGTCATCTCTTCTTCAGAGGAGAGATAATTAATTTGTCTGAGCTGCTCTTAACCCTGGCCTCCGTGTCAGCAGCCAAAACGCATGCAGGTAATCAAGAGCACAGGTGCAAATTTGTGTAATGCAATGTACATGCAAATGTGCAGCCTGTGGTAAGTGCTACAGCTACAGCTCCTATATGAACGAATGAATTCAGGTAGAGTGGCAGAATAAAAGGCAGAGGAGTAAAATGGAGGTTATTGAAGAACAGAGACACCAACCATCAAATAAAGCACAGCCTCTCTGCTCTTTCGTTCCTTGAAGGATTTTTCAGCAATATTGCTACTGCAATATTACTCCCGTCACCCACACACTCCCATACAGGCATACTGTACACACATATGCACACAAACACACACAGCATCTCTCTCTCACACACACACAGACACAATTCAAAGGCCTAAACAGCTGAACCTTTGACCTGCTAAAAAATGAATGGGCTTCAGAGATGAGATGAAAAGCAATAGGAGATTGATATAAGAGGTGTGTCAGGGAGAAGAGGTTGAGAGCAAAGGTACTGGCTAGAGAAACGGGTAGAGGAAAAGACAAAAGCTAGCTGCGATTTATAGTTTAAAAGAGGGGGGGGGAGGAAGTCGAAGAGAAAGCAAAGTTTATACTGCAGAGGAAAATCATGTCACAGGAATTAAAGAGGATAAGACCAAACTCTGAACGAGACATGACATCCTAATGTCTGTGAAACAAAAATGCTTTCATGTCTTCATCTCTCACCTGCCTTTTTTTTTGTTATTCCAGATATTTTTTTTTTATCAGGACTTGCTCAACGATACACTTTTGATAACTATGATTTGGGTATTTGTGTGTATGATTTTTGTTTTGAGCCTGTCTTTCAGTTTCTGCCTGAGCTGGTGTTCCAGATGGTTCATCAAACATCCCGTAATTATCAAACACTCACTAATTGTACGTGAGTGTGTGTTTATGTGCTGGTGTGTCTCCAGGTGATTATCTGAAGCTGTGATCACTAATGACCACACAGACAAACATCTGTCCCCAGGTAATATACAAAATGAGAGCCTCGCCATCTGCTGTGCCCGCGTGCAGGCACGTATGAGTCTACATAACTTTTGTCTTTCCTGCAACATGCATTTAAATGCCACAATCTGCACTTTAAAGGTGTTTGGTTGTCCCATTTGCTTTTCTTTTACCATAACTATTACCAAACACTTTCCTATTCTTTGCCCTCTGGACAGGCTCACGCACTCCCACGTAAAGACCGTGCAGGTTAAATCAGCCCTGCAGGCATCTTTGCATTTATGCCCTCGAAGCCACTGATATCGGTCCCAAACAGGAATTAATAGAATCTTCCAATTCAGAAAGAAGTCAGGTAGAACTTTCAGTTCAAACGGAAAGTTGTAAATGTGTATAAATACATGTTCTCATGGGTGAAACACCAAATGCTTTGCGATTGAAAAATACTTTTTGTGTAAGTTCAAGTGGTCAGTGAATTCATACAAGTCAAGGTTTTGTGTGTGTGTGTGTGTGTGTGTGTGTGTGTGTGTGTGTGTGTGTGTGTGTGTGCATGCACGTGCGCTTGTGTTGTCAGTGGGTAGCAAGTCAAGGAGGCACAAACAAAGAATGAATCAGTTGTCAGTAAAATGAATAAAGATCATCTCCATCTCCAATGAACATGCACCACAAAGCCGGTGAGAACATAGGAGCAGAAGCACAAAGGCACCTATAGACAAGTAGAGGCTGAGTATGCTTTAACATCTTGCATCTCCTTCATTTTTCCATTCCTGAGGGCACGCTGCACCATTGTTAAGAGACTGGCAGGTTATGTCACCTTAGACGCTGGGTTCATTTACAAGTTACACAATGCATCACAAACAAACAGGGAAGAAAACTTGCTTCGTAGAAGAAAAAGAAGCTAAGGTAGAGCGGGGAAAAAATGAAGAAAGCCCGAGAATCAATCTGGAAAAGCCGGAAAATAGTGAAGCAGCAGAGTATATGCAGCACTTTTCCTCTGGGGAATCATTCTGGTTATCAAGTAGAGGTTATTATGCTATGAAGCACTAATGAATTCATTAGCTAAATGAAATGTCAATAAAGGCTTGAGAGAGTGTTAAAATCGATGCCAACTGTCTCTTTCTCCTGGTCTCCCTCCTCCTTCTTTTCATCCTATCTCACCCATCTGTCCCAATTATCCACCTTTCTCCCCAACACACACTTGCACACACACTCTCTCCAGAGTGTTGAGCGTAAACTGTGATGGAGGACATTAGCGGTGATCAGTGGGAGCACTTTGCAGTGGTCAGCAGAAATGGTCCAGTCATACAGAACTTTAGCATTCAGCAGCACTCACCTGCTCACTCTCAAACTGCTCTAGTACCACTTAATGGCTGACTTGGTGCGTGCGTATGTGTATGTGTGCAATAACATTAGACTTTATGTGAGCGACTGCAGCACTGAGAGCCTTGACTCCAAAGCTGTGACAATATAACAAGTCAACAGCTGCTTTTGATCTTTTCTCACAGACATTTTTTTTCATCTCAAACTAATATTTAGCACTTTTTCCTTCAGACATTTGCTGAACCACAATTACCACCTTGATCCTCTCTTCTGAGTACTTTAACACTGAGCCTGGATCGCTTAGTATTATGATCATCATTAAAGGTGCCTGGGTTATATTCCCGTGCAATGCATTAACATCCCTGAGCAAACTAGCAAGTCAAATAGCAAACCGGCTGGCTCGTCTCACCTGTGTCCCCTCATGATGGCTTAATATTTAAAGCTAACTATTTGGCTCGCTCTGAACACGGCACTGTTTTTGTGCAGCATAACAGTTGTTTCAAGGTAATTGTTCAGGGCATACGTTTAAATGCCACCTCATTTACATAAACACCGTTCAGCTCCCTGTGGAATCAATGAAAACAGGAGGGAGCAAACGTGGAGTCACATCTACATCCACACGAACACACACACACACACACACACACACACACACACACACACACACACACCCTGCCGCATTGGCACTCACTTTGACACAGTGCTGGATAGCCAGTGATCTGTTTCCTGCAACGGCAGTGAAATATACATCAAAGTGGTCTTCAGTGGATGAACAGTAAGTATGCCACACACACACACACACACACACACACACACACACACACACACACACATGCAAAACACAAATCTTTTCACCCCTACTGTCCTCCCCTCAGTGCTGATGCTGAAAACAAAAAAAAAAAGCCCCAAAAACTTTGAGGTGTTAATAAGAGTTTTAAGAGTGACTCATCAGTGATGATTAAGCACTAATATACACACAGGATCTGAAAGTTAGAAACATCCAAGGGATCTATCACAGTGACTAATTGGTAGCAATAAAGTAGTAATGAATAAAATCCAAATCTAGACCTACCAAGGCACACTGTAGGGACACTAACTAGGCAACAAAACAGTAATTTTAACAAACACAACTTTTTTTTCTTTCTTGTGAAATAAGGGGGCAGCGTGTCCATTGATTGGCACCCAGTGTTTTCTTAATGCCGCCTTATCAAAGTGAAGACACGAGAAGTTACCCCTGACAAATCCCAGCCGTAAAATCCTTTGTAGTCCACTGATCTGAGCTAAATCAAAGAGCAGCTGCTGTTCTGGCTGGCGTGGCACTCCCTACAATAGGATGGACGGGAGCAAAAGATGCTGCTCAGCATGTTTAACCACCTTGAAGAGATGTGTTAAATTCCCTGGCTCCTAGCTGAAGGTCTAACTTTCACCTAACACAGGCAGTCACGTTTGAAATCCTTGACCACAAGCACTAATTTCGTATCATGCTGACAGGCTCGAGCCTTGTCTAAACTAATATGGATAAATCTGAAAGCAAGTCTTTTTATATATATATATATATATATATATATATATATATATATATATTTGACCTTATAAACCTGCTTGGCCAGCATTTTGCAGCTCTGATAACTTTCCACATGTAGATTTATGTTCATTAGTTTGGACATGGCCTTCCAGGTAAATGATGTTCTTCGTACCATGAATAACACCCGAAAAACACAGCTTGGAGTGTGTAAAATATATTCAAACTTCTATTTTTACTTGTCTTTGTCTGTTCACATGGAGGTCAGATACAGTTAAGCCTGTAAGCTGCTATGGATTCAATGTTTTTTTTTTTCCTCTTTTCTTCTCTTTTTTGTCAGGAACGCTTGAATCTACAGTATACTTCGGGTGAAAGGGAATCTTCAGAGCAGCTGCTGCTCATGTTTTTTTGCTTGAATGGTTTTCTTTGATGGGATTTCTTCTTTTTGATGATATTTGAAGGGTTACACATTTGAAATATGGCCTGTAGAGACTCCTAATTTTCAGTGTCAGATCTGATTTGATGGTTCCCTGTGACAGTTCAACTCTTTATAATCATAGGCCTTTTATACTGGAGCCATTATGTTGTGTAACAGCAGGTAAATCACAGGTGTGAATAATAAAAAGGCGATGGCTTGATTCAATTTAGGCGCTTTGGTTTTACTGTCTTGGCATTGTTTTTGCTTTTATCAGCCATATATTCTATAAACCAAGTAACATTTGTGAGTTTTTCCAGGACTGCATTTCTGTGTTTTTATTTTAATATAAATTTTCTAAATTGCTCACTGTTCTGATTTTGAGCAGGTGAAAAATTCCAGTATCCTTATATTACATACATATTGACTTAGATTTGTTGTATATACAATTTGTTAGTGTTATATTGAAAAGGGAATCAAATAGGATCGTTGTTTATTACTTATCAATTTGTTATGTTTGGGTTTAGGTTTTCAATTTTGGGATTCTATACTCATTTCTTAAATGTGGAAATCTATCCCGTCTCAGCTTGAGTGCCATTCTTTCAAAGTACTTTTTAATGACTTTTCACTTCCACTTTTCATCTTATTAAACACCTAGTGATAAATCTGTTTCCGATATTGCTTTGCAATCGCTTGGAGAACAAGACACACTTCTCTCTCTCTATCGTTCAGCGATGGTGCGCCCGGTGAGAAAAGAAGTGTGAGACATTATGTTGCTTTTAACGTTCTCGCTGAGTGATCATGTTATTTTTAATATAGCAGAAATGAGAGCACAGCCCATGTGTCCTGCCATGTATAATACTGATTGCTTAGCAGCTACCTTGAAACCATGGCTTGAGTCCTTGCCATCATTTGTTTAGCTGTGATGCGTCTCAGCTTTAAGCCTTCATCATAATGACCCTGATGAAGGCTGGGAGCTGAAACGTGTCGATCAAGCAGCAAAGTTGCTCTGTTTACTACACCTGCACCACTGCAGGAGTTTTGACCTCTTAAGAGTTTGCCTCTCCTCCATACAACTTTGAAGAAAGTAAAACTGCACCAGAACTGTTCCAGAAACCTCTACTTTGCTTCCATCTATTCTAAATCACCCCAAGCATCAAAAAGTTTACATCAAGGCTAATAACGGACAACACATGTGCCTTATACAACATTTCCATTATAGGCCAGTTGCACCCAATATATAAGTTGGGATTAAACAGTTTCAGACTTACTTTCTGGTGATTAAAAAGAAAGAAAGATGGTGAATGATCATCTCATTGCTAAGTTTAGGACATTTCTAACACATGAGGCCACTAACAGATTTCGGTCTGTGCTAAACTAGTATCCTTTCACAAATGGAAACTCATCTGGGCTGAAAGTATCTTGAAAGTTTGACAAAATTTTAAGACATGGTATACTCTAATGGGTTACTTATCCCAAACAAGAGTCAAGTAGTTCAATGAATCTTCATAACATGCCAAATCTAGAAATGAATGGCTGCCTGGGAGCCTATGCATTCATTAGTATAAAAATATAGACATGCCTAAAATAGTCATTAAGCTTCAAATGAATTCTAGTTAGAGTTCCTTTGAGAATTATACTGATTTCTGAACGGAGGCTAAACTTGTTGCAGGAGCAATAAAAAGGGAGTGTTTAATGATCTTTCAAGAAGATAAGGGGGCAAATATAACAGAGAAGCCCTCATTTGTAGAAACTGAGACATGTGCTGTGCATACTGAGTCTAAAATGTGTGACAGACACATAGATGTCATTTCTGTGTGTTTAAAAGTTTGCAAGAATATTTGTGAATACAACTCATTGCACCATCTCTGCCAGTCTGACTGTGTCTGCTCAACACTGTTCGCTCATTCCCATCACACAGTGAAACGCGGGCCGAACATGACAGACTGGTAATGACTTCAGGATGAACACACACACACACACACACACACACACACACACACACACACACACACACAAACACACACACTTATACACACATACCAGCTGCTCCTTTCCTCCTTTCTCATCAAACTTGTCATCAGCACCGCCAGTTTGTCTCGTCTCACATTAAGAGCTCATGAATAATGTGTGATTACCAGAGACCCTTGGAGCAGCTCCTGGATGTACAACACACAAACGCAAAACATAGGCTACACACACCGTTAGATATGGAGATACAGAGTGCACCTTAATTCACACGGTCTAAAATATCACATACATATTTACGTTTACTGCCATTTCTCTTTATGCCTTGTTTTCACTGCTCTCTTACTCTTTTATTTTTTAAATTTCTTTCTGCTACACGCATTCCTTTATCTATACAAGTGTACACACAAACACGTACAACTCCTAAAATACACAGACTAAAGGGCACTTTACAATTGAATCCCAGTATCTTGGCTCGAAGAAATCATGGGCACAATAGAAAGGTCAGAAAATTGTACTCTACAAGCCTGGGCAGGTCTTTCTCTCTCTCTCTCTCTCTCTCTCTCTCTCTCTCCCTCTCTCTCCCTCTCTCTCTCTCTCTCTTTCTCTCTACACACACACACATGCATGCAGAAAAACAAACACGTACAAAAACTCCCCAGGTAATTAGGCCTATTTTCGTCGGGGCAACTCATTTCCTCCTCAAAGAACTAATGTAATTTGATTCGTTTAATTCCCACAGCCATGAGAGGGAGAAGGGGGCAAGGAGGGACAATAGCTTTATGGCTGGATAAACAAATTCTTCTCTGCTTAAAATATTCACATCTCCTGTCCTCCATCAAAAAATCTCTTTTACGGCTCAGAAACTGAAAATTATTACCCCATGCAAAAAATATTCACCTATTCAGCACTGTGTGACAGTATGACTGGGTCTGATGGGCACTTGAGTTTTTCTCTGTCTCCCACAGTTTCCATAAACACACATTTATCTCACTGTACTTGCAGGGAACTTTCTATGACATCACTTAACTTTACATGCATTAGAAACCCCTGATCTTCTTATTTCAGAAGAAAAAGTGAACGACTCCACTTGAACTAGAGAAATTTCTAGATAAATCTGCCAGAGTCTGTACGCTGTCCTACCGGTGAATCACTGTTTGCGGATGGACATAGTGGTCCTCTGAAGACTCCCTTGACGCGCCTAAAGTGTCCATTACTCAGGTGTGTGGAGCTGATAACCAGGTAGTAGCACGCACTGCACGCCATCCCGGGGGCCTCGCGAGGTTTGGTACCCATGAAGGTTTTTCCAGGCTGGTCCTGCGTGTCGGCGTTGTCCGATGGGCGCCAAGTCAAGTCCTGCTGCGAGGCTGTGCAGGTAGGAACGCTGTCGGAGCGGTGCGAGGGAGGGTATCTGACTCCTCCTGTCCTCTGTAGGGAACTCTCTACCTGCGCGAGAAAAAAAGACAAGAGCGGAAATTTGCTCTTTATTTAGACTGTACCTGCTTATCAGATGTGTGTATTAAAATGCGTGAACGCATACTACAAACAGAAGAGACAAAAGAAGAAAAAGAGAAAGACAGAGAGGCAGTTTAAGAGATGAGAATTGTGTAGTCTACTGACCGGGCTCTGATGCTGGAGTCTGCGTTTGGCATCCTGTCGTCGGCCAGGCTTAAATAAATGAATGAGCGCCTGTAGAGTGCCAGAGGAAGAGAGGGATCCATCCAGTCTCTGTTTCACACACACTCCCTCTCTCGCTAACCCCTCCTCTCGCTCTCTCTTCCCCGTCTTTTCCCCAGTCCACTGGTCCAGTCTGTAAAGTGTTTGCAGCCTCAGCCAAACAGCAACAGCAGCACCCCAGTTTGAGTTTTCAGTAAAGAAGAGAGGAGCAGACACTCTCGCAGGTGCGCCTTCTCTTCACGCACCTCCAAGAGGAAAGAAAGGGAAAACATCTGACCCCTCGCCCCCCCTTCCTCCCCTCTGTTCTGTATTTATTGGCAGAGTGGTTTACAGTCACCTGTCTTGTGAATGAAATTCCGCGGTGCTTGGAGGGAGGGACGGTAAATCCATCCAGAGCAGTGCTAGTTGTTATTATCGTTCTCCAGCGCTGGCAGGTGGAAGTGACTCAGATTCTTTCTCAGAAACACACACACACTTGCACTCTCTCATTTCTCCCCCTCCTCACCCCCACGATCTGATTGTGTGTGCGTATGTGCCTGCTTCTCTCCTAGAGGGTTGCACCGGACCGCATTTCTGTCTGCTGTAGACTATAATATGCAGTCCGTGTCCGTGTGGGTCTGGGATAGACGGGGATCACTTCAGGGCATGCTCTGCTTGAGTAACTCCGAATTGAAGTGCCCCCCCACACACGCACTTTTTCCTATTCTTTCAGCTTTTCTTAAATTCTTGTTGTGCGCATCGACAAGGAAGGGGGAATATATTTTATTCACAAACTGTATATCCTTATATACGGTTTAAAGATTTTTGCAGATGACCCACCGACAGGCGCCTGTGTTTATGTCCATCTCTCCCTCTCATGTCCTCTGGTCCATCCTCTCCCTCTCACTGAAGGCATCAAAGTTAAAGCGTCACGCTTTTATAAGATCCTGGCATCGTCTGGGGAGAGGGAATCTCACTCGCTCGCAACCTCGGGGCTGATGATTTGATTACAGATAAAAGCGAATTTCCCCGGCTCGGCCTGTCAAACTGCGCCGGTTGCCGTCAAAGAGCTGCTCGGAACAAGCGGCAGCGGAGCCTCATAGTCTGTCTCAGCGGCGTATGGCGCTGTTCCTTAACGCGGTGCTGAAATTAAACCGCGAACACCCACAGCAGTGCACGGCGCGTCATGCATATTCAGCCTGGGATTAGGGTGCCTTTTGTGCTCAGCGTCAACCCTGAACGCTGCAGACAGCTCTGGATTTTAGAAGTAAACACGAGGAAGGACACAGAGGGACAAGTCAAAAAGTGGGACGAAAGTCAACTTTGCTTTCTTTTCGCGTCCACTGAGTAGGTGGTTGGTATTATACACCCACAAAGAAGTTAAAACAAATTCTACTTTGCACTGAAACATTAATAAAACCGGCAGATTCAGATGCTCACTTTTAACTGTCTTCATATTACTATTATTATTATTATTAAGCTTTAAGGACCATAACAAAAACACTATAAAACTAGGACATAGATGCAGATGGACACACACACACACACACACACACACACACACACACACACACACACACAAAGAGCCTTAACAAAACTGTTTTCACTTCCACGATAAAAACAACAGGAAAAAAAAGAAACAAAACAAAACAAACTGTTTCTGTGGCATTTGAGCTTCCAAATATTTCTACCACACAAATGTGCTTGATCCATGTACTTTTGGAGCTTTTGCAATCATCATGACCGCAGCAGCCTCCTACTCTTTTTCAAAATGTGCTGTGCAACCGACTCATTCTCCTATTTTACAGAATTTTCCTGCTCTTTAATATGTTTCTGTTTAGTCCCAGAGGCCAGTTTTATAACCCCCACTCCCATGGCAGCATCAATATATGAACTGGTCTCAGATGTGCTTGCGTTTTGGGTTAAATTCATTATTGTTCAAGAGAGTGTGATGTGGCTCCTTGCTCCTCTGGAACTTTATAATGGTCAATTGAGTGCTTACTGCTTGGCTGATATATGTAATTACATTTACCTACCCAGTGCAAGTCTATATCACATGCAGAGGTTTGCCTGTGTGGGTGTCTGTTTGTGTTATTTAGTAACAGCAGACAAGAAAACAATCTATTTTGGTTCTTCTGAGCTTACAACAACCCACATATGATGCATGCGTCAAAACAATAAAGAAAGGGAGGCCATCTATTTTGTGATATAAATGTAACCTTGTGACTTCTTTATAGCACAACTTTTATTCAAAACCCTTTTCAAAGCAAAACTTAAATGACATTTTACTGATTCTCTCTGAAGCACATATTGGTCTCCAGTTTAAGTACGATGCATACAGAAACTCATGGTAGATGTTTTAGATTTTAACTACAGGCTTCTTGCACAGACCATATCTCAGTTATCTCAAGGTTTTCAGTCATTGAATTCAAAAATTTCTATCGCTTTATGAAAGAAGTCTATCAGAAATAATGATTTCTTCATGTATAATATTTTGTGTAAAGTCTCTACTTCCACATCTCGGTGTTGTGCATATTTATTTTTTACAAACTTGGTGATATATGGTGACAGCAAAATAAATTTGACATATAAATCCTATTTGTTCATGGTCAAGCTTTTTTTTCTTCTTCAAAGTAGTAGGTACTTGGACTCATGAAGCCAGTATTTCTAAAGTGTTGACTAGTCATGCATTTTTCTGTGAGCATGCACTTTATGTAGTGCTGCAGTCTTTTCTCTGCTCATTCAAATGTCTCTCTTTACATGCTGTGAGACAAACCCTGTGAAGGATTTATTTTCTGAACATCCTGGGGTCAACAGTAAGTGTTTGAACATGTATTAAGTATGTGTCTACATAATAAAGACTGTGAGACTGCCTGTTCCCTCACTGCTCTGCAGTCTAAATTCATACATCATGCTGTTGTTGTAATTTTCTTCTGCAGCCACCTCTGGTAATAATATTAACACAACTGCCTAATGACAATAATACTGACTGGGAACCAGGAAAGCCAAGGCACACATATAGTGATGTGAAAGGGAAAGTTTTCACTGAACTCTTTGCAAAAACAAAATACACGGCATGATTCAGCAGGTTGTAGAACACCTTGGCAGCAAGAACTTGAAGTAGTTTTCTGTATGACTTTTTCAGTTTCACACATCAGTGCAAGAAATTTTGGCTCACTTAGTTTATAAACACAACATACCTGAGTAGCAGTGGTGCAGTGAGTAGGTGCTCACCTTGCTACCGGAGGGTCGCTGGCTCGAGTCCCTGTCTGAGCACATGTTGTCAATGTGTAAATAAGTAAAACTTTATTTATATAGCACCTCTCAAGACATAGATCACAAAGTGCTTCACAACAATAAAAAAAATTATAATTGGAGTAAGGAAAAAAAAAATTGTGTCCCTGGGCAAGACACTTAACCCACATTGCCTAAGTGTGAATGTGGTTGTGTGTTTGGTGGTGGTAGGAGGGGCCGTAGGCTCAAATTGGCAGCCACGCTTCTGTCAGACTGCCCCAGGGCAGCTGTAGCTACAGTAGTAGCTTACCACCGCCTTACTGCCTTAAGTCTAAGGCATTATTATTATTATTATTATTCTTTATTCAACAATGCTTCAGTTCATTGAAGTTTGTGGGTATTTATCTATGCACATTTCTCTTAAGGGCCCACTGCAGCATGTTAATCAGGTTGAGTTCTGGACTTTGATTGCTCCACTGCACCACCTTGATTCTTTTCTGTTTCAGCCATTCTGTTGCAGATTTGCTGCTGTGCTTGGAATCATTGTCCTGTTGCATGACCCAATTTTGGCCACGTTTTAGCTGTGACACAGATGGCCTCACATTTGACTCTAGAATACTTTTGTATACAGAGGAGCTCATTGTCGATTTAATGACTGCAAGGTGCCCAGGCCCTGCGGCTGGAAAACCAGCCCAAATCATCAACCATCCACCACTGTGCTCGACAGTTGGTGTGAGTTGTTTGTGCAACTATGCTGTGTTTGGTATTCACCAAACACGACACTGTGCATTATGGTTAAAAATCTCCACTTTGGTCTCATCTATCCAAAGGACATTATTCCAGAAGTCCTGTGGTTTGTTCAGATGCAACTTTGCAAACCTAAGTCATGCTACCATGTTCTTTTTTAGAGAGAAGAGGCTTCCTCTTGGTAAACCTTCCAAACAAGACTTCTTCTAATTGTACTGTCACGAATGTTGACGTTTAACATGCTAACTGAGGCCTGTAGAGTCTTTTATATTTATATATCATCAGCAGTTGGCTGTTTCACAGGACTGCATAGAATCCTGTGAAAATTTTCCTTTTTCACGTGGCTGTAAATGCCAGCAGGTGTTTGTATTTGTGCTGTGTCTAGGAAGGCACCAATTGTGTATATTTTCTCAATTACTTTTCCCTTTTACAGTTTTGAGGTACTTGTGCTTTTCTTTTATACTTTTTTATGCACCTTTATACCTCTAATCCACTGTATTTCATAGAAATACTTTCTACTTCATTTCTTTTTCATCAGGCAGTTTCAGTTACTTAACATATTTTTACATAATGGATGACACAACAAGCTTTTTAAAATACAACACATTGCTAAAAATGTACTCTGTTTCCAACCTTTTTGGCTTCTGACATCTTATAAAAAGCAGCGGGTAGTTACATTTCAGATGTCTGAGTTGGTAACAGCTTCACCAAATATTGTTCTTTTTCCCTCTCAGCCTTTTGCATTGTTTCATTTCAATAAAAGGTCAACTGGTCAAATATCTCATTAAAAATCAAGGACTGGACAGAAAGTCCACAAAACGAAAACAAATTTTGTGCATCTTCTTTCCTCTCCCATTAGTCCTCCTCCCGACCTCTAGATTTATCTAGTGTTCCAATAAATAAATCTGTATATGAAGCAGTTCAAACTAGTTTTATCTCCAGCAGCTAAAACTGGAACAGGCTGCTTACTCACTGATGCTTCCTTCATTAATAATCTAATGATGTCATTTCAGTAAAAAAATATACCAATCAGAGGCACCAGAATAGTTCTTTTGCTTTAATATTTTAACTACATTTTGCTACACATTTTGGTACACTTGAGTAGTATTTTTCAGGCAGGACTTTTACTGGTAATCCAATATTTTGAGTAAAGATCTATACTTTAACTTAAGTAAAGGATTTGATTACTTCTTCCACCAATGGCTTTTTTTTTTAGCCACTTTACCGCCTGAAAATACTTTTTCCTTGACATGAGAAAAAAAGAAACCAATTTCACGCAGGAAATTACCTTCATGCTATCTTCTAGCAAAAGCTTTAGTTAATGTCTTACACACTTAAGCACTGCTAAGTAATGCATTTTCTATGTCCTGGAGTGCCAGTGAAAGCAAAGCAGCAGTAATAAGTGGAACCTAAACAATAATGTAATGCAACACAACAGTGGAAACCCTTAAAAATCCCTGATGGTGTCTGATAAACAAGCTTCGTTGCAGTTATTAATAATGTTAATAGTAATCCCAGGGCTCAGACAGCACACAGTATGCAGAGGTGTTGTGCACTGATTCACTACCTGCTGGATATATTGGGCATATGTGCAGACAGTTGGGTGGGGGTGGGGTGGGGGACTATTTGCACTGATCACCCACAAGAGGAAAGCCAATGTGTATATTTTAAACACTCTAATTCCCTGAAGTACGTCCCCTCTCCCTTGCTCTCTCACTGCTCCTGGTGCACTCATTACTGTTGGAAATGATGCAGTAATACTGAGAGGAGGGAGGTGGGTGGGGGAGTTGGAGAAAGAGACAGACAGTGGAGAGAGACAGAAACAGAGAGAAAGAGAACGAGAGGGGGAAGGCAAATTCGTGGTGGTATCTATTTTCCCCTGTTGCTGCCTCTGGGTCTTTTTTTTTCTCGCTCTCTCTTCTCTCCTTATAAACCTTTGAAATATTACAGTTAGGTTTTGGGCACATATTGCTGTCTTTTATGCGCAGTGGATGAGATTGCTTCTGAATGTATTATGATCCAGTATTGGTTAAGTGTGTGTTTGTGTGCCCATGGTGTGTCTGTGTGTGGGACACTCAAAGTGTGTTTCCTCTAAACACCCACCATGGCATCAGTGTGAAAATACAGAGCAAAGAATATGTATACATGTGGAGGCAGATAAATATTCTGACAGAAGCATTTCTGTACCACTCATATAAACAAGACCAGAGTTCCATAGAAAGGGTGGTTAAGGGTGATTTCTTTTAATGGCTAAATATTGCACAGTTCAAGGCAAAAAGAAATGCTTTTTCAAAGCTGCACTTAGTTTATGAACACAACATACCTGAGCTCTTGAGATACACCATCAACTATGAGTTGCTCTGACTGTACTTTATGTTGTTGGCAATTGCTTGCAGCACCCAGAAGAAATTCAGATAAACACAAACATATCTTAATGGGAGATGTTCTCCATACCTTTCAGAGGCAACTACGTTCTGATCTAAATTACAGTTCTTCTCGATCTTTTTCTTTTTTTAAAACAATTGTTTTCAAAATTGCCTGGATACATTTTACATAAATCAACAGTCTATCACACAACAAAATCTAAATCTTTTAGTTGTCCCATGTACAAGACTAAGGACCGGGGGGGCAGAGCCTTTCAGGCAGTGACACCAAAGCTCTGGAACTGTTTACCACTCCAGCGCCGTTTAGCTGATTCTGTGGCGTCTTTTAAAAAAGAGTTGAAAACTTTTCTGTTTAACCAGACTTTCTGTTGACTTTATTTTTTATTGTTTTTTTTTAATATGGTAATATTAATTTGTTTTTAACATGATGTTACATGATTTTTTTTTTGATATTGTGTTTTAATTATTGTACAGCGCTTTGTGGCTTTTTGTCTGTGAAAAGTGCTATATAAATAAACTTTAGTTACTTACTTACTTACAACAATCGCTCTATCACCTGAATCCTGTTGCTCCTATGTGAGAAGGTGATGCATTGGCTTATGGTATGTTGCAAATTTCATTAGGGCTGCAACTATTGATTATTTTAGTAATCGAGTATTCTATCAATTATTCCATCGATTACCCAAGTAACTGCGATAAGAAATACTTTTTTCACATTAACGGTTCATCTGCATATTTTAACTTCCATACTGCAGTTTTTCCCTGTGTGAAACAAACAGGGTGGATGGAGCAGCTACAAAGTTCTCTTTTCGCCACTTGATGATCAGGTGGTTGATGAAGGACCCTGAGATGTGTCCCAGTAAAGGTTTAATGGTGGTTACTGGGGGCGGGAGCTTCTTTTGGACGCTAGAAAAACACTTCCTTCCCCTCCATCTGAGCTCACCGTCTCTATAACGGCTCCGTCTCTTTGTGCTTGTGTGGACATACTGCATGTAAAATACTTGTATACAGAGGAGCTCATTGTCGATTTAATGACTGCAAGGTGCCCAGGCCCTCTGTCTGGAAAACAAGCCCAAATCATCAACCATTCACCACTTTGCTCGACAGTTGGTGTGAGTTGTTTGTGCTGATATGTTGTGTTTGTTATTCACCAAAGATTGCATTATATCCCAACATCTTTATTTATGTTCTATTCAGATTCCACTTTGCCCACATAAGTAATGCTGCCATGTTGTTTTTAGAGAAGAAGAGGTTCCTCCTGACCATTCCAAACCAGCCACACTTGTTGAAACCTTTTTAAAAATATTTTTTCATATTTGACATGCTAACTGAAGCCTGTAGTGTCTGAGGTGTGGCTCTTTTTTTTTTTTTTTGTGGTGCAGTTTCTCTGAGCATTGCATGGTCTGACCTTGGTGTGAATTTTCTGGGACGTCCACTCCTGGGAAGATTGTGGCAACATACAGCTGAATGCTCCAGACCAGCCAAGTGCCCAAACTTCTGCTTCTATAGAAAATGTCACACTTAATCAGTTAAAAAAGTGCATTTGATTAGCAGCATCTGGCCACTACTTACCTCCTTAATTCCTATGGAAGCATTAATGGTGTACTCGTTTTTTTCCCAGGACGGCATATGAAAATTTTCTTTTTCATTATGATGTACTTCTGAAACTCTGCATCTTTTCTTTTTTTTTGTAAGGTCTCTGTGTTTTCCTCCTGCTTCAGTTTGATGCTGATTCCTGCATGATTCTGCCTCACAGTGGCTCAGTATCACATGTACTGTATAATAACTAAACCTTTTACTCTGTTAACTTGGTATTCAGAATCCACAGTTGCCTTATGTCTTTCCAAAACAGTATTCTAAGTTCACCACAACATTCATGTACTGTTTTTAAGTTGAGGTTACAGATTTATTTGTCTGATGCATATTTTGTCCACTGAATCTTTTGTTATAGGTGCAATAGGTATCTTTGTTGTATTATTGTTGTCTCTTTGTTGTAGTATTAGGAATAAATGTTGTACAAAAATGTAATAGATGTATAGAAAGACATCGCCTTTGTTTTTCTGTTATTTACAGTTCACTCCCTAACAGGTATGAGATGCTTTCAATCTCATTTTAAGTTGCATTCCCTGCTTAGGTTACATGTAGTTACTTTAATCATAAAGAGAAACTCTAAACTTTATTAAGCTTTATTTGTCTCTGAGGCTGTCACTGGATACTAGATTCTGATTAATGCAACACTGCTCCATTATCAATCAAATTTCCCTACAGTGCATGTAAGTTTGCATATATTAGTATGCGGGCACTGCAATTAGGATCTTAATATGTGTGCATTTATCCGTGTGTGCCTGTGGATGCTTAGAGTTACTGCTCACTGTATTTATTTGTCTGTGAGCATGGGTGTGTGTATTGTTACTTGCTTAAATGTGTGTGCAAAAACTATGCACTTGCACACTTTGAGTGCAAGCATTTGTACTCTCACCTAATGTCGGTTTCCAGGAGTTTGCACCAGTGAGAATATAAAATGCCATGAACAGTTGTGTCTGCATATGGGCAAAGCCATGCACACATTGGTCCTTCAGATTGATGGGAATGAAATATTCTTTAATCTAAATGTAAATGGAAGTGAAATTTACCGGTGGGTTCTATGCAATTACCGCTGCCACAATTTATTAGAGTTCTGTTTGTGTAAGGTGGAGAGCAAGAAAAGGAGAATATGAAAGACAGAAATGGGGAATTGGGGTGGAGGTGAAAATAAAGAGAAGAAATGCAAGCCTGTGGAAGGTCTATCGGAATGACAGAAAAAGAAAGGGGATGATTTATATTTAGGTATGGTTTCATGCTTGAGCAAAGTAGGTGTAGACTCATGCTTAAGTGAGAGGGAATAGGAAATGAGAAGCCAGTCAAATCTTGGTCTGACTTTGGTCTGGCCCAGCTGACAATGTGAACTTGATATCATGGGCGGTGGTCAATTAGTCACCCTCTAGTAAAGTGTTCTGATGATATGTGTGATATATGGACAGTGTGTGAGTAGTGTTCTGTCCTGACCTGAACCCTGCTGACACCACAGTTGAAGTGAAATGATGTCAGAGGCAGATGCGCTAAGAAAGATGGACATCATTAAGGTGTGCTGCTGTTCGAACACTATTAATGAGACTGCAACTCTTACTCATACATATTTGTATAAAGTGTTTACTTTTATTTGTGCATATTTTTCATTTAGTTTCTCACTGTGCATCTGCATTTGCATGCACTTGCTCAAACTCCTTCTGCCAAATTCTGGTGGGGAAAAGTTTGAAGATGTAGCTTTAATGCACTTCAACAGAAATTCATTTCACATAACTCACAAAATCCTCCCAGCACCTCCACTTCCCTCTTTTGCCCCCTACTCCCCTCTGCAGCCCTCTCACCTCCCTTGGCTTACTCCCTGGAAACTAATTAGCATATATTCTGCTGCAGATGAAAGTAATGGCCTTAGAGTTAGCACTGATACAGACATACACAAAACCAAGACCAGAATGGATCATTATCTGTCCTGAGTATGTGTCTGCTGGGACACACACACACACACACACACACACACACACACACACACACACACACACACACACACACACACGTACGTCTTCCTGGCCTGTTTTGTAAATTTCTCTCCTTTTGTTATTTGTGCTTGCAAATCACTGCATGTGTGCCATGAACTTTTACTGCATCGATCAACCCCATACTTGTTCGGCATTGTGGAGCCCCATTCAAAATCCTATTCATTACATCAAAAGATGCTGCTGTGTCTGGCTGTCTGAAAATGCATGAATATGTTTCTCTTGTTTGTGACAGTAGAGAGTTGTTTAGAATGGCACTTAGCTTATTTATTGGAATATCAGTGGTGCTTTGTAAATAATACATAAGGTCTGCCGATGGGGGTCTTTGCTTTGTCCCAGAGGACAGTGTGAAACCCACGGAGGAAACACACACAGCCAATATTAGTCAAACAGAGGAGCAGACTCAAGAGTCCTCTCATCTACAGTTATTGTACTTCAAAGCAATGACAGTTAAGATTAAATACAGTGTTAGAGAGCACAGAGGCTGCACCACCCTACATCAGTAATTGTGTAGGTGGAGATGAGGGGAGGGGGGTATAGAGGAGAGGAGGGAGTAAGGAGGATAGCTATCGTAGCGGTCCAAGCTGATTTGGAGAAGCCCTTATCGAGCCTGGCTTTGTGCCCCTCTGCTCTTGGCTGCCAGCCATGCTGAAGAGTGCCTAGCAGGGTCAGAGGAAGTGAGGTCATGTGAATCACGGACACCCTTAAAGATCCACTTGGCAGCAAATAGTAAATTCATCACTGAAGGTCAGACATACACCATCTAGGAGAGAAAGACTGGTATTTTGCTGGGGTAGAAAGATAGAAAAGGGGCTATAAAGGAAGACAGGGAGTGGGAAAGAGAGAACTATTTTCCATCTTTCTTACTTTCTATTGTTCTTTCGAAACAGATAGAGAAGTGCAGCTGGTGCAGAGAGCAGTGTGTTGCGGTAACATATAGCCCACCAAGGGAGCTTTATAGTGTTGTTCTTGTGCTTGTGCTTGAAAGCAGAGATGCCATGCAGATAAACAGCAGCTGCTCCTCTATTCATTTTGTCCTTTCTTCCATCCAGATGCGCACACAAACACCTTTTAATCTTAGCAAAAGAACTGTATTTTCCAGAGAATTAAGCACAGGCTTGTATCTGTATATCTCAGCCCTGGAGTGTGTCATCCCAGTGGTGAGAGCTTTTGGAGCCATAAGACCAGTACAGTGACCCGGCTCAGCCTGCTTTAATCTAATCAGTCTCTTCAACTTCCTAATAGGCTGGTTTCCCAACAGTCTGCTCCACTGGGACAGTTGCTGCTTTTATCTGTTGTATGGCTGTTTACTCATCAGGGGTCAGCAAGCTGCCTCACTTTCTGTACAAGGAACCAAAGCTACATCACGGGACATTACATTCAGGCTTACTGTGATTAATGTGCTAGGGTTTCCACTTTTGTGTTTACTCCATTCGCAAGTGTGTGTGTGTGTGTGTGTGTGTGTGTGTGTGTGTGTATGCTTGTGCGTGGTCTTTAATGTGCATGGCTGAGTCTATCAGCTGGACTTTAATCTAATCTGGTAGCAACCCTGCCACGGTGACCTGTAATGATTTAGAGCTGACCCCATCTCTCTAACTCAATACACTCGTTTCCACTCAGCTGCAGTGCGCATTGTGTGTGTGTGTGTGTGTGTGTGTATAAGTGTAAGATTAAGCTTGCTTATATGTTAATGGAGAATGTTGCTGTGTGTCATAATGCCACCTTAATCTTGCCCCTCACATGCTAAATCATCGATCTCCTCATTCACACACTTGAGTTCATACAAAAAGCAGGACACAGATATCCACTGTTATACCATTTCTTCCGTTTCCTACTTGACCTTCAGTTTGAGTTTATGGGAATAGCTTCCAATCCTATAAACAGGCCACAGCCTAGCCCACACACCACACACACACACACATGCATACACACACACACAGATAATGTTATTGGATTCATAACTGGAAGACTCCTATCCTCATGCTCTCTGTGCAAGATGAGAGGCGCTGAAATGAAATTCTCCCACAGAAAAGCTCTGCTCTTACCTGGGATTTAGAAAAGCTCTTGTGGGACTCTCTCTCGCTCGCTCTCTCTCTCTCTCTCTCTCTCTCTCTCTCTCTCTCTCTCTCACACACACACACACACACACACACACACACACACACACACACACACACACACACACACACACCTCAAGGCTAGAAGAAGAAGTACATCCAAAGACTGAGAAAAAGAGTGGAAAATAAGCAGAGAGAGCAAATGAGAGTCAGAAAGACATCAGGGGATTACAATGGGGTAAACTAGGAATGGCAGTGGTATGACAGGGAGGGGAAAAGAAGCTATGAAGGTACTCAGAAAGACATGAAGTGAACTGAGTGTCAGACAAAATTAATCTGTCTGTCCAAGAGGCTGAAGAGAAGCAGACTAGGTGACCAAGAACAGTCAAAGGATTTAGAGGAAGAAAGAAAAAAATAGCAACAGAAAACTCAGGCTGTACCCACCACCACCCCCAATAAAATAGATCATTTGACACTTTATAATAACCTATAAAAGTCACATCATCATCATCATCATCATCATCAAAAAATAAAACACACCCTGAAAAGAATTACCTTAGTAACCATACAGCTGCTCAATTCATTTTATACTTAAAAGAAATTGAAACATTATATATGCAATTGTTATTCCAGTCTGTGATCAATTATGCTTCAAAAGAATCATACTCTTCTGAGGAAACACACAAGCATGGATAGTAACAAAAAACACAAATTATGGTAGCCATACTTACAGCAGTACAATAAATAACTCAAGTTACTACTCCCCTAAGGATTATGCATTGGTTAAATTGAGACCCCAACAAGACAGTCATCCTCTCAATTACCTGCCCGAAGCAATTAAATGACTGCCATGACTGTGTCCATAAAATACTGTGTTTCTTTCACAGACCGTCTTTTCTGTGTTGTTAAGCAGAGTCATTAGATTTTAAAAATTATTGTTGTTGATGGAGTAAGTGTGGCTGAAGAGAGGGGAAAAAATGCTGCTGGAAGAATCCTGTGAAGGATTTCATGAAGTTACTATTTTAATTATGTCAGAGCAGGGAGAACAGAGATGAGGTCTCAGAGGCCCTCTTGCTCTTCTGTGCTATCGGTCTATCTTTTAATTATCCACCACTCCTGTATGGAAAGCAGAAGGTTGCTGTGGAAAGGCGGAGATAGTAGAGGCTTACATTCTCTCATCATCTGCCTGATAGAGAAGTGTGATGACTTAACGATCAAGTCCCCTGTTTCTCTCTCTCTCTCTCTCTCTCTCTCTCTCTCTCACACACACACACACACACACACACACACACACACACACACACACACACACACACACACACACACACACACCACATATCTATCTTTCATGTGTCTAATATTGCAGTAATGGAATATCTTTGTCATTTGAGAAAATGTCTCTTAAACTCTACCTCCCATCTCTCCCAAATAACTATACACTCACCTCTGTATACTATATGCTTAATGGGGGATACTGAAAGGGATTGCAGAAGAGAATAACACGACCTAAAACTTTGACATTTGCCACCTCAGGGACAAAGTGTTAGTATGGTGTGAGAGGAAAAAAAGGAAAGTACCAGCATGATGGGGCAAACGCGAGGGGCACATGAAGAATGTGGAACGCACCTTCAAAAAAACAATCTACAAACAGCTAAATCTCTGTTACAAGGATACATTGAAGGAAAGCATTATGAAATCTGTCACCAAACCATGACTCACTCTCAGTCGCCTGATATTTAACTTGACCCACGAGCCACTGCAGCTTATTCACTGCTCCCCTGTAAAAGAAGGCCTGCCTTTTTAAGGTCTGCCGCTGAAGCAGATGATCTTTTTAAAAAAATTATTATTATTAAATATTTTATACTTTACATTAAAGTTTAACATTTTGCAAACGTTGCTATTGTGTAGGGGTCATAGTTCTTTTCGTTTTTAAATCATATGATAATTAATAAGGAGATACCTGAAATGTGTCTACATTGTCAAATCCATCACCTTGAACGTCAAGTATACACATTTTTTTTTCTCTTTGTCGTTTTTTTGGTATTTTCATTTATGTGCAAATCAGAGGAGAAAAGCCTGCAATGCATTATCATGCTATTGTAAGTTCTGCAACAATAGTGCTGAATTATTGCTTACAGGGATGGATTGTACTAAGTAACTGTCACCTGTACCTGCTTTGAACAGAGTATGGTAAGCCACTCAAATCTGTTTCAGAGCACCCCTTCCTCTTTAGAATTTCAATAAATTTTAATTTTAGTTGATTGCTCCATCATACATATTCATTCAGTGATTTAAAATAAGTTTGTGTTTTAAATGATCATGCACTAATTGAGACACAGCAATCATGTCACCATGTTGAAGTCACATTGAAGTCCTTCTTTAAAAGCAAGAGAGGTTAGATAGAATCAGAGAAGACAGCGATTGCCTTTGATACCCAGCAGCGAAGTTGCTTGGTTTCTGGTCTGGAAAACACATTCAAAAATAGCAAAACTGTACAAACCAGTCGATTTGAACTTGGCCACCATTTTGAATGTGTGACAATATAGAGTCAAGTGAATAAAGCCCCAGATACACAGGCTTAGAGACCGGTGACCATCTGGCATGCACCGGTTGCTAGGAAAAAAATATTTCTCCCCCAACCAGTTGACGAAAACCTCATCACTGTTTCCCTAGTGACTGGCGATTGCATCATGCCTAATATGGTGGACAACTCTTGAACAATGTGTGTATGACATCAGGAAAAACCTCTACATACAAGGGCAAAAAACTGTCAAAAAAGTGGTTTGTATTTAAAGATTTAGTTCCAAAACACTTTTATTCCCGTGCAGCAGCACTGTCAAACTCATTTTTGCTTCATTTACAGCCACTTGCAGCCCTTTCTGATCTCAAGTGGGAATGCTCACTGAAACCATTTAAAACAATTTCCTTTTAGAATAAAATAGTACATTCTGAAAATATTTTACATTTAATAAAACATTTACAAAACAGACAGTATCCCTTCCCAGCTGCCCTCCTCCTTCCACATCAGGCTTGGTCTGGGAGCTGTTGCCAATCGTCATTTAGGCCTGCACCAAACCACAGTCTCAAGCACCGGTTGTTGCTTACCATCTATCTGTTATTTTCTATCAGTAAACATTGTCTAGTTGTGTTTGAGGTCATGGTCCTTGCTAAGTGAACTGCAGTTTAAACAGCATGTTTCGATCTTTCCACGTTCAGTTAATCTACAATAATCACAAAGCTATTGTTGTAACTCAGAAAACTTGTTGGCACAGCCCCTTTGCTTAAGTGTCTTACTCTGGGGCAGGCCAGGCTATAGGTAATATCTTCATCAGTAAGAAGGCTGTAAAACTGACAATGATTCAGACCTCTGGCTCACATGAAAATGACTTGCAGCACAATGCTTCCTGGTGCAGAGTATAGTGAAAAGTTCCAAAATTATGCCTTTGTTCTCTGAAATTTTCACACTTTGAAAAGCCATTCAGTGGACCAGAATGGATTCCGTGGTGTGGCGTTTGTGCAGTGTCAAACACGCACAGTGAAATTCACCAAACCATAAATTGCAAATCTCTGGTCTTAGAATCACAATTCTTTCAAATAACAAATAAATTAAACCATGATATCAATTCTTAACAGAGACATGTATGATCCAATTCAGAACGAGTTTATTTTATATTTATATAGCAACAGCACTGGACAGTTTTGAAGCAGGATTTGGATTTCTAGGACTTGTACTATCAACATATTATCCAGTGCTATAGTAAGCATGCTGTTTATGCCAAAACCTTGTCACATTCTCGACACTGTAAATGCTGTTTTGTGGGTAAGGTGTTCTTTTTTCTCCAGATTACTCCTCTAGTTTTCTCTGCCAGTTGTTTGAGGTCAAAGAACAATTTTGTAAAATTCAAAATGAACTTACTGTTTGTATTGTATCAGGAAATATTGTGATTTAGATGCAAAAGGTGAGTATATTCATGTGTGGGAGTAAAATGTGTTTTCTGTGTGCACAAATGCTTGTTTACTATTATTTCTAATCTATAATTAATCATTTCCCTCTTCCTTGCTAGCTTTTGTGAATAGCCACTCTATCATCTCTCTCTCTCTCTTTTTCTTTCTCTCTCCTTTTCTTCCTATTTTTCCCAAGGGAAGTGTCTATTTTAGGAACCTGATGTTCTCTGACAGCTCTCACACACTCCTCCGTGGCATTAATGCTGAAAGAGGCACACGCACGAACATGATAACACACATACTTTCACATATTATAAGGGAAAGCATGTACATCTCCATAAAGGAATACTGAGTCTTGCTAACATCAACATTTACAGAGGTCCTCGGGTCACGTCAGCTGCACTCGAGTAAATCGGCTGCAGGACAATGGAAAATCCACCACAATAGAAAACAATTTTCCAAACAGCACAGGACATTACCACATACAGTATGAAAAATTGCAATACAATGCAACACAGTGTGGCACAGTAACACTCTGCTCAATGCACAACATCACGATAGAAGACAATAAGATTCACTGCAGATTTCCTCATCCTGTTAGTATCGAATGCAGTCTGGCTGTCTGTGTTTGGGGTCTGCTCGCCACAGTGATATGATATCTTGTCATAGTTTCTGTCGTAACTTGTCAAGTAAGATTATGACCAGCTTTAGACATGCCATAGAAAGGGTGAATCACATTCTGAGGCTTTTTCTACAGTGTCTGTGTGTGTTTGGGTCTGCTTGTGTACAAAACCGGTACAGAATGATACAAGATATATATCGTCATTAGTATTTTTTCTTTTTTTTTATTTGTGAAACACACACTAAGTGTGAAAGATACTTAAATGTCATTGTATAGCTCAGGAAGTCTAATTATACTCCTCTGCTGACACAAAGACGTTCCATTGGCTCTCTCTTTGAATCTCCACGGGTACCTGACAAGATACGTGACCTGGACCAAGCTGGAGGGATTAATGGCCTTAGTAATGCGCACACACACACACACACACACACACACACACACACACTAGCAAAAGCACAATAAAGTATGTGCTTATTTAACACAAAGTTGTCCCTTTCACATATAAATAATTTGACATGTTGGGAAATATTTTTTTCACCATACTCACAGCTGTAGGGATTATTCTGATTATGAGGACCCTATCCCACTTATACTTAGATTTTCAGCCTCTATGAATAGTCCCCCGCCCCCCAATAATAACTCTGCATGGGGTGACTTGTTTTAATTTTTTTTAAATGAACTAATCCACTACTGGATACTGGAGTTAGGGGTGTGGCTGCACGGATTGATGGGTGTCCTGACACAGTCAGCTGGAAGTGATCCACATCTGGTACCTTCAGCTGCTACTTCGAGTCTGTAGGCTGGACCCATTCGCTGTGTGTGTTCTGTTGATACCTTTTTAATGGAGTATCTGACTAATTATATGGCTTGCTGTGGGGTACCGACCATCTAAGAAGTTTGCTGTTCAGTTTTGGTGTTTCTGTGATTCTAGTATTTTATTTATCTGCTACAAAACAATACAGTCATTTGCTAATATAATAATCATATAATATAATAATTAATATAAATAATCTTTACTTTGCACCTTGTGGGTTATGAATGTAGCTTGCTAACTAAGGTTTCTAATTAGTGGGAAACCACTGTCTGTCATTTTCCTTGATTTAAAAAATAATGGGGCTGCGGTCCTGTCAACATTGTGAGTGCCTGTGCCTTCCTTCTATATGTGTTCTGAACTGTGTTCTGTTGATTATGAAGGCTATCTGTGAGGCTTTTCAGTGTAATTATAGATTTTCTCTTCTGTAAGCCAGTCAGAAAGGACTGTGCCTGACTCTAAGCATGTCAGAGTTCACTGCTCTCAGCATGGTCACACAGCAATTAACCCGCACTTGCTGTACAAACTGTCACTCCTCTTAACTCTCTCTTTTTCCCAAACGCGCACACACACGCACACACACACACACACACACACACACACACACACACACACACACACACACACACACACACACACATTATACTGCAGGTAATCCAAATTTGAATTACATGTTTCTGAACCACTCCTTTTTCCATCTGTACCCTGTAAGTGAGGTCAGTTTTATCAAATGCAATATTTTAGCAGAATTATTCACAGACTGGAGTGAAATAGATTTCAAGGGACTAGCATTTAAAGCAAAAAAACCCAAAAAGTTTCCTTCATCAAATACACATACAATAAAAGTGTGTTGCATCAACACACTCTGTCTCCTTTATCTCGAACACAAACACACATTTGTGTTTCTATTACAGTGCATTACAACACCCACTCTAACCCTAACCATGACTTGCCTAAACCTAATTTTAACCAAAACCTAACCTTACTTTAACCTTCAGGCAAACCTTCATCCAAAATTGAATGATTTACTGCATGCCATGAGGAGGCAGGTCTCCTCAGTGGCAGTAATACGAAATAGCAGGCGCACACACACAATGCATCATCCAGTGTGTGATTTTCAGCTGTCCACCTGCCATTTCAGGTTTGCATACTCTGCAATTTTCGCACAGCTTTCCAGCAAGGACGCTACCTCATGACACACAAACCCACACATCTACGCACGCATACACACATCATTCATGATTCATGCTTGAATTCCCTAATATTTGATTGCCACAAGTCATTAATTATTTGTGCTTCTTGCAAAATATATCTTCCTGCATGACAAGGACATGCACCATCTCGCTGTCCATCACAGACTTTCACACTGCACATGCTCAGGTACAGACTCAGACAGTTATTAAGTGCCCATTTTAAGTAGGAAAAAAAAAGCCACAGGCTTATTTGTATAAATTACAATTTTTAACAGTTGTTTTGTAATTTGCATTTCAGTAGTTGGTAAGTCTTGCAAAAATAACAAATGCATTCAATACCCATAATTTCAAGACACGTTTTCTGTTTAATGCGATCTATGTATGTACTGCAGGTTAAATTATTTACAGTAAGAGACACTCCAGGCTCCTTGTACAAACATGCGCTGGGAAAAAGTGAAGAAAATGTTATTTTTCTGTTATGGTAGTTTGGCATATTAGATATTACACCCAATCATCATCCTTATTTATTCATTACCTGCTAAATGTCTCTTTCTTATCGCTGCTAGCAAGCCATCTGCTATTTGGAGACACAATAGAACATAATAGAAACATTGAATGGCAAACAGAAGTACAGTTTTATAGAAATAACAGATTTGTGGAGAAGACAATGAATAATTCTCTTTTTCTATTAAAAACCTACATGAGACTGCAGAATGCACAAGAATGTGGTGTATCTTATCAGCGCTGACAGTATGTATGGTTCTATTTTCTCCAGGGTAGCTAGAAACATGGAAAGGCTGAATGGCTCTTAATTACTGGGAATAACACACACACACACACATGCTTACACACACACACCACACACACACACACACACCACACACACACACACACACACACACACACACACACGTATGTATAAAAAGTTCCCCACTCGTCCTGCGTGCGGTCTTTGTCCTTCTCCAAGTTTGGGTCCTGGGCGCAGCAAATGTTCTGGAGATCCCATCCTGCTGGATGATGTCGGAGGCAGCATTTTGTTTGCAGTGGTGTCCCCAGTCTCTTTTTTTGTCTGCCACATGTACTCAGAGCTCATCAGACTAGAAAACAGATAACCAAGAAGGACAGAGGGACTCAAAAACAAACAGATATATGGAAAATGGATGTAAACACCCAACAGACAGATAAACAAAACCAGTTTCGGATTATCTCAAGGGATTGAGTTCAATTCTTAAGCATGTTTTACTCTCTCAGTCTGGTTTGTGTTCAGTAGCCAGGAAAAACAAGATGTCTTTCAAGTATCTTTCAAGGTTACTTTATTGTGGTGTGGTTAGGAATAACCACAAAACATAGCTTTATTGTGAGAGAGAATCTCAGCTGATACACTAACTGAAATAAAACAAGCCACAGCATAAACTGATGCTCACATTCATGTTTCACATTTCTGTATTAATTCATGGAATTTTACATTTTAGAAAAAACAACTGAATTCAAAGCAGTCATTCCTGGCTGCAGCTTATATGGAAATTGTTTAACATTTCAGCATACATGAGAAAGTAAACATTGAATCCTCTTTGAAGCAGTCCTTATTAATTAAGATGACCAGTCAGGTTGAATAAAATATTAATAGGAGCTTTGATACCACAATGGTTAGCACAGTCACCTCACAGCATAAAGCTCCTAGAGCCTCTCTGTGTACATTTTGCATGTTCTCCTTGTGCCAGTGTGGGTTTTCCCAGACATGTCTGGTCTGAAAGCAGCTTTTCATATCTTCAAACACACAAAATTGGAATCAGGTCTTCCAGATTAGTTACCAACACTACAGTGTAATAAATGATGAGGTCATTATAATCTGATATAATTCTATACAGAAAGAAGGATAGATATATAAACCTCATCTTGACTGTCACTCAAGGCCTAATATAAACTTGGTTACCATGCTGCTGATCTAAGAGGACTGTCGGCTCGTGATTATTTTTGCAGCAATCATTAATAACCTCATTTGGGCATTGCAACCCAGAGGGGAGTTTGAAAGGAAATTAGAACAAATGCCATCCTTGGCTGTCAGGAAGATTTTTGTCCCCTTGTTAACTCTGGCTTTGCTGTGAAATTGTACCTAGCAACAATTTGCTTGATCACCATTCCCAAGCCATATTGCTAGTGAACTTGAGTATTTTGCGTGCTTCCTGACTCTGTCTTTTCCCCTCAGCACACCACTGGCTTTAAAAATACAGAGCGGGGAAACTGCACCTCTGATGAGTATGAGGTTTTTTATCATTATAGAATTAGACTTCTGTGTCAGCCTTTTCCTACCTTGTCAGCTCTTTCACTTGACTGGAGGTATGGCTGAGGAGATGAGGCGAAAAATTCTTTAGGCCTATTTCAGCCTCATAATGGGCTGTCAATTTCCCTGCAGCCACGAAGGAGGAACTTGGGAATGCATGCTATTTGCAGACCACAGCTGTTTGTCAAGATATGATTATGAAGAATGACACAGATACATCAGCGATCTTAATCTCTACTTTTTCAGCATGTAAACCGAAAGGACTGTTCAATTTCATCTATCTTATAATCACACAAAGAATGTCGCGGGGTGGAAGGGGCGAAAAGAAGTTAAATGAGGCAAAAAGATTATCAAAGCTTGTCGACCAAGAAGAGGATAAGACAATCCCATGCAAGCATTGTCCTTTGTGGAAATATTTTCAAAGTGTCCCTGTCCCCTCTGTTCTTAAAAAGGCTGAGTTCTGAAATAAAACCAAGGCCATTTAATTCAGCAACAATGTGTGCTGGACGAGAGAGGAAAATCTCTAAATCTGCAGTTTCATGCAGCTCCTCCCAGCCTCTGATTTCTGACGCTTGGCTTGCCAGATAAGATTCTGAACTTCAAACATACAGTCACTGCTCATCCTGCTAAAGCAGAGATAGAGGATGAAGCTCTCTGAGATGAGATGTTTCTATAAGGCATGTAGGCCTGTTGTAGACACGATAAAACTGTAAACTGAGTATAAATTCACACACATGTACATTTCTTTACACCAGCGTACATAGTGAATTGCACAGGAAAACATAAAAAAGTACCAGAACACCCAGACCACATGTGCACATGCTATACAAAAGGACACGAACTATTCATTTATCTAAACAACCCTAAAGCAGCAATTTCATCAAAGACAAACATCTATAGAAATAGGGTGCACTTTCATCCAAACCGTTTCTTATTCTCCTTAAACCTACTCTAAGTGTTTCATAATGAACATCCCAAGTGTGTCTGTCTGGAAAGCTGGTAATGGAATATTTATAGAATATTTCTGGGAATACTTGTGGGAAACTCTGGTTGTAACAAGCATCTTTGTTCTACTGAAGCAGGATTTCTGCTTTTTTTATGTCGCATCTCTTTCTCACTGTCTCTCTTTCTGTGCCTCAACCTCTCTGCCGTGCTCCCTATGCTTCTGTCGCTGTGCCTCATCATATATACAGTGTGTGTCTGTGTCTTCCTACCTTTTTTTCAACCTCAAAACCTGAGCTCAGTCAGAGCCTCAGTATGAATCTTATATGCAATGCATTACCATAGTAGCCATTGCATAACAGAAATCCCTTAGAACTCATCTATCTTACAGCCTGTTGTTTGTTCATTGTAGCATCACAGAGGTACATATAATAGGCACAAGTAATTCCCACCACAGCCATTCACTCTTGCTTGCAGATGTGAATACTTAATTTTTGTCCATTTAACTGGCAAAACAAATGTTTGATGTTATGTATGTGACAGATAACACTGACAAAATCTGAGTGCGCTTTCTCACGTGTGCTGTAATTTGCAAGGCCACGCTGACATTTATAAAATGAAAGTTCAGCATGTGTTTGATGTAAACATGTCCCAGAGCGCATTACTATTAAATGTTGCAAGATGTTTTTGGATAAGCACAAAATACTCACATGGTTTGAAATTCTCTCTGCATTAAAAAGATTACTTAAAGATGCAATTAGAAGTGTTTCTTGTGCGTGTGTTTTGTCTTCTTCTGGTTCAGTATTATCACTTTAATTGCTGTGAGAGGCAAACCATCCTTTCAGCAAAAACATTTACAGGACTGGTTGAAGCTTTTTGAACCACCAAAAAAAAAATCAGTTTGGAACCTGTTTCTAAATTGTAGGGCCTGAAGAATGAACCATGACAGCGTATTGAGTGGATGTATTTTAAAATGTGAAAATACACTGGGCTCATACTTGCTTACATTTGCATGGTGCCCTTACTGTGGTCTTCATGCTGGACTAAATAAAAAGCAGAAATGAGGGACTAAATTTGTGCAGGTAAAGAAGTTGAGATATTGTTTGGTTTTAATATTTAAGGCAGTTCTTTTGTGGTGCCTTTCCAGCATTAAATGGTACACCAGACTGGCAATTTAGTAGCAGTGGAACATGAACCAAATAAAAAGATTTATTTTTCCAGGAATTGGTGGAAGGGAAAAAAAACCAGCTGAATTTTGGACTTGGAGAGAAACACAACTTTAAATGTATGACAGTGTTCTATTCTTGTTCAATATGTATTCAAGCCAATGTTGTGTAACACATTTGCAATAAAAGTTTTATGGGGAAATAACACTGCATATAAATTTTGTCTTCACAGTGTTTTGTGCTGCTTATACGTAACTAAAAGATCCATTAATTCTTTTTTTTTTTTTATCGAGACAATATTTTGCTGCTGTATGTGGATGCCATCTTTTCAGCAAAACATGAAAGGTGTTGAGGTTTCTCATGTGGTGTCATGCACACATTGCTCAAGACTTGTCCATTATTTTGGACATGGTACAACTGCCGCTTGCTTTTTTGTTGTTATTGTTGCTGTTTGGCAAAAGGGTGTATTCTCTGAGTGTATGGTCAGTGGTTCCAGGGGGTTGCTGGCTCTCACTGGATAAAACTGATTGCAAACAAAGGTGCTAGTGATTGCTTTGGTTGCTAGCAGATTGCCACGGTTGCCTGTAGTGGTTCATGTTTGTCTGCCAATATTTGCAAACTACTTGCCGAGCAGTAGTAAAACTTGAAACATGTGATGCAAACTGGAAATGAAGAAGGTCTACTTCAGAGTAAAAGTTGTGCCTTAGCACTACAGCCAACATGGTTAAAAAGGTGCGGCTTTTATTTTAAAGGGAAATGGTCTTAATCTCTGGTATGTGTTAAATTTTTTGTTTCACTACAGCTCCAAAAGTAGCTGGTTAGTATTTGTTGACAAGTCCATGGTTTAGTAGGATCTGAGTATAAATAAATTGTTTTGTTCAACATATGTGTGGCTATTTATAGATATTCATGTAATTTTCATGCAAATTAGGTCTAGCTAACTAGTGGACCATAAATTCAGCCTGTGGCCAGACTTCAAAAGCAGCCCAGTTCTATGGGAAATCACAGACCTGGCAACCCTGCCACTGACTATCTTTGCTTAGTCACTTCAAAAGAGTATAACATGATAAATCTCAGCTCTGTTTCTCTTCTGGTCTTGGGACACATTTGCTGCCCCTGGAATCCCGCACCTGGAATTTTCTGGAATTTGTGAAACACGGATAGCCGAATCAACCTCAACTAATAATTACAGTCAGTTGGGAAGAACTAATATGAAATACTTGCACTTGAAAGAGCTGTGTGCATGTGTGTTTCTATGTGTGAAATACATTAATTGATAACCGTTCGTAGGAGCAAAAAACTATTCTTGAAGCTTACCTAACTTTCTCCGATAGACAGTCATGGCCTTGGACAACATCATTAAAGCCAACTTCAATTGAATTTATTCAGTGGGTTCAATAATTATTAACTTAGAGAACACTTGGATAAGAGGTGGGTGAGCACTAGGAACCGAATGCAAAAAAAGAAAAAGAAAAAGAAAAAGGCAGACTGTGGGGGAGAGACTTGAGTGGCGACACAGAGAGAGAAAGAGAGAAAGAAGAGGACAAGAAAAGAGAGTTGTCCTGGAGGCAGAGCTAGTAAATGAGTCATCGAAGTGGATCTGCTATCAGGTCTATTCTAACAGCCCTACAAGTGAATGGATGCCTTAAAGGTTAGGCATAAAATGATTTCTCATTTTGCTGCGATATACCCCCTGGTAGACATTAATGCTTTGGTTATGGACTTGAGTGTAAAAGCTCCTGAGGTAACTTGCTGCTTGTCGGCCATAAATATTTCTGGATATGTATATGTATACTGTTATTTCAATGAGGCTGCTTTTATGGAGAGGAGTATATTTTTGTGCAAATAGTTAAAGTTGATGTGATGCTGTGTGTCATTTCTATAGCCAGGTAGTCACCCTGTCTACACAAAGCCAACTCCCCTGGTACCTTAGTTCACAGCTGGGACTCTGTTCAGCTCTGATCGTCCTGACCCATTTCAATGCACGCGCACATGCACGCGCACATGCATGCACGCACGCTCGCACACACACACACACACACACACACACACACACTAGCACACACAGCTACACCGACACTTGCAAGCAGACTCATGCATTCATACAAAGTAAAACAGCTGCACACAAAAACACTTACATATGTGCCAAGCTTCATTTCTGCTTTATTGAGTCTGTTCATGTCACAACTTTGCAGATGTTTTAGCCATGGGGACATGAACACTAAATTTGCAGAAATTCTCTTCCCAGTCATTTGGTTGGAACAGCGGGTTTTGAAATGATAATGAATCTGTGGGCCAGAATTTCCCATATGGCATGATGTCTAGAGTGGAAACAGTAGAAATAGAATAAGGCAGCCTTGGAAAGCAGCAGCAAAAGATTTTTTTTATTACCAAATGTAAAAGTCAAATTCTGGCTGAACTTGATAGATAAAGCAGCCGGTGTTTCTCAGAAAAATAAAATGTTTAAAAAGTGTGAATCGGAGGTTAATGCTACTGCTGCAGAGTGCAGAGGGCTCCTCGTACAGTTAATTTAGAGGTCAGTGTTTTCCTCTATCAATCAATAGCTGGAAAGCACAAGCAATATAAAAACAAACTACATTAAAAAAAACCAAAAATGTTGGATGGAATGATGACTCACAATAAAAGTTGCTTCTTGTTTTGTTTCCACAAACCTGTTTCCTGCACACTCCATGACACGTGACTTCAGGTGATTACAGGTATAATAAACACATATACCAACTCTAACACACACACACACACACACACACACACACACACACATACACACACACACACACACACACAGATGAAGGTTAAAAAGGTTAAAAAAAAAATCACACATAAAGACAAGGAGGGAGAAGCCATGCATAGGTCAGATTCCACAGCAATATAACTACACAACAGGTAACACTGACCATCCAAACTCGACAGTAGAAGGAGGCATATTTGAGAACATGAAGCCAGTGTGGTGTTGCATCCTCTGGCATCTGCAGATGCCCCTGATCTGAAGCTGATGTGTATCATTGGGACTGGGGACTTAGGATGCTTTCTGGGCCTGCGTCTGCTCCAGTCCAGTGGTATATGGCAGCTGCAGACCTCACAGCTGTGGCCCCCTTGCCTCGGGGAGCTCAGGTCTGCCACATGGGATTATACTGAACTTGAGTTTTTAAAATGTTGAAAAATTTGTGCACGCATCTCAAACATGTTTTGTCCTGTGTTTTGTGCAGGTGATGACCCACGCAGAAGCAGCCCAGTCTGTGAAGCTCACCTTTGTTTGCGTTCACAGAGAACACTGAATTTCTGGAGAAGATGGCACCTCAGCTTGAAGGAAAGGTGAGTTGAAGTCTGATGTTAGAATTGGAAGCAAAAAGATACACAACACTCTGAGTTGCTACAAACAGTTTAATCATTGAGTTAAATTGTGCTAAATATATCAGTCAATAACAACAGTTTTAATATTTGTTTTCGTTTCTTCACATCTGTGATTCTGCACTTTTACATTTTCATTTGCTAAATCGCATGAAAATAATATTTAACATATTGCGTATACATAAGTTACTAGTTTCATTTCCACATGGGAAACATAGTAGCAAGAGTTAAAAATGTAAAATTTCATGGAATAATCATATTAATTTCTTAGTAACAACTTAGAATAATCCACATTATTTGAGAGGACATGAAATTATCAACTACTGTGTCATTCATATATTAAATAAATAGTTTTAGTAACACAACAGCATCTAAATCAGTGATTCTAACCAGTTTCATAATCCTTGTATTGTCAAATTGTGATTTATTGGGTGTACTACTGGCTAGTAAACCAAAAGTGATTTTACTTGATGGTATTATGTTACAACAACACTTCCATTCAAAAATTTAAAAATGTTCTTTTCTTTAAAATCAAAAGGATGAGTGATGTTATAATTAACAATTAATGATTAATTCATGATAACTCATTCATTATTTTAATTCCAGTGTTCCCGTGTGTTACCTTATGTGTTAAAGGTTAAAGGTCCTACGGTTGTTAACACAGCTGATTAAAGAAGCAATAAATTAGTCAGGCTGAGTATCTGGAACATCACCCTTGGTGGGATTACTGTGTTTACAATAATCTCAAGACCTCTGAAGTTTATATGATGAGGAACATCTTCTAACACCTCTGCACTCAGTTTGAACCCACAACAGACTGAACAGTTTGTGCTTAAGACATTATCCACACAATTCATAAATGTCTCAAAGTTAGGCCTTTAAAATTTTCCTCAGTAACTCTTCTGGACTATTGAAATGTATTACATTAATATCATTAAATGCTAGTGTTACTGTAGTTCTATTACAGATTACATGAAAAAGAACTAATTGTTATTAACTTTACATTATTTTATGCTTGACATGCTGCTGAGATGGTTATGCTACTTTATAACTTATATTATTTGCAACATGACTTAAACAACAATTAATGCAATACAATTTCCTTTTTTAATAAAAAATGCAGTTTAACACTTTAAAAGGATGTACAAGTTACACTGCAGGAATATGTTTTTTAGCACTACAAGATAAAGGAAAATTAAAACCACGAGCAGAACAAAATTCCCCTACATTAAGAAATATTTGAAGTGGAAACTAAAAATTGAAGGAAAGCTAATCAGAGTCTTGTCAAAATTATCAGTAATTGTTGATGGTAAAAATCAGCACTTGCTTTTTTTTTTTTTTTAACCATGTCATCTCAGGGCAGCTTAGTTGATTCCAGCTCTTACAATATCACACAAAGACACTGAACAAATCCCTCTTGAGAAAAAAAAAACTCTCTTGCAACAGAAAGAATCTCTGACTGAACCAAATTCGGGCTGAGGGGCTGTCTGTGTGAAACGGTTGGGGTGAGAGGAGTGTGGAGAGAGAAATAATGAGCATTTGAAAAATAACAAACAGCGAGCAGGTTTGCGGGAACAGTAACCACAGATCAAAGCCATGCAGCTATGGATCGAGAAGTATCTCCCGAAAGGTACAGAGAGAGTGGTCTGAGAAGACAAAGCCCAAAATACAGGAGAAAGGACCAGAGGTTACTGACATGTAATCGTGGCATATGAAAGCACAGTGAGTTAGACGAGAGGCGTTACACAAAAACACAGTGTTGTAAAAGTCACACCTTATGTGTATGGGAACCTTCTAACACGTATTACTCATAAGCAGTAGTGTAATAACCTCAATGTTCTCTGCTGTTTGCACTCAGATGATTATTTGTGAAGGATATGTATGAGATAAATGAAAAATACTATAACTACTTTATTCTTTTTTCTCTCTGCTTCACCGTGGATGTATTTCAAGGTGTTGGTGGACCTCAGTGACAACTTGAAGAAAGACATGTACATGGAAGCAAATGCTGCCTACCTGCAGAGGTAGCATACTCCTTCAAAAGTATGGAAAAGAAATGAAGAGTCTCTTATTCATAAATATACTGTACATGTAAGTCAAAGGCAGCCCAACATTTCTGCAAACAAATCTTTATTTGCTGTCAAAAATCTTTTGTTATTTTTCTTTTTTGCAACCGTGCTTACCACAAATGTGTGTGAGAATGACATTGTTTTGGGAAAATGCTCCTAAAGAGCACTTGGAGAATGAGAGATCAAAACTCTCCACCGAATCCTAAAGAAGTGAAACAAATCAAGTGCTTGCAGCTCCCTTGACAGGTTAGCCTGCTGTGTATCCATTCAGCTGAAGTGGAAACATTGATTCTCATCATTTTGAGACTATTCCTTTCCCCTGGGTGTCTTTGTAAAAGAAACAATAGCAAGTAAAGTCCTTGCTGTGTGTTCTCTAGACTGCTCCCTAAAGCTGCTGTAGTGAAAAGCCTTAACACCCCATCCGCCTGGGCTCCGCAGAATGGACTTCTGGCAGGAAAACAGGTAAGACAAGAGTAAAAGTAAGGAATCTGTTAAAAAGATGTCAGCGAGATCAAGATGAAACAGCTTCCGAGCCTTAAGGAAGACTTTGGTTGTCTAGAGTAAAGATACAGACAAAGCAGTTACAGAAAAAGGAGATTACCAAATTGATCTGATCATCATGAGAAATGTTTGACTTCAAACTACAAAATAACAATTGCTTCCAGCATTTTCTGTAATGTGATGGGAAAAAAATGTCTCTTAGACTGCTTAATAACAGGAGATTGCTTCACAATAGGCCATGCAAAATTTAGGGAAGGAATTGATTTTGGTTTTGTTGCTGCCGATTATTGATTTTGCTCTCTTTCCATAACAATGCTAGGGAAAATGAGGGCAGTGCTTGTATAAATACACAAACAAGCACACTTCATGATCTTACAAAGTTGAAAGACCAGTGTTTATTGCAGCTTCCGTTTCACGGCTACAAAGAGAAACACAAACATGCTCGAACCTCTGGAGACCAAACCTGAATCTGCCTCAAATCCTCTTCAACACAAACAAGCCCCCATACATGCGCACACAAACACAAACACGCTCGCACATACACACACAAACCACTGCAGTGTTCTATTTCTTTGAAAACAGGTAGCTGTGAGAGAAAAGGGGGGTGTTTGTGTGTGTGTGTGTGTGTATGTGTGAATGTGTGTTTCTTTATCAGTGCATATGTAGTTACAGTATATAGCCACACACACTCATGCTTTTAAGTGTGTGCTATTCCCCAGCCAGCAATTTGATTAGATCCACAGCGGGGCTGTGGCTCTGTCACATTTACATTCAGATGGAGATTTAGTCTGTCGGCTGTCCCCTGCTGTTACTGGTGCAGTAATGTAGGGAGACATGGCTGGCTGCCCGGTCCACTTACACACACACCTGGGGAAAACTGCTCAATCCTACTGACTCCGCTATATGCCTGTCAAAAATGCTCTCTCTCTCTCTCAAACACTCTCTAGCTCTCGCCAGTTCTCGCCTTTTACAAACAACTTAATCGTCTTATCACAGAGCTGTAAGTACAGTAATAAGCTTCAGTGTGGTGAGATCTAGACATGGGATTACAAATTGAGCAGCATATGTATATAAAGTAGGCATGTGTCTTTACGTAGTCATAGATTTTCCGGGGCTTCATCTCAAAAATACTGAAGCAGCAGTGGGAGACAAACAAAACAAGGGTAATTCTGTCGACATGCAATGTAGGAGTACACTGTACAGTCATGTACTAGATATTCAAATTGGGACTGGTGAGTCATCTCAGTACATTTATTAGCAATAGAAACACACAGATCATTAGAATGCGCCAAGAGAAAAATGTTAATAAATGTTAATGTGCATTTTATTATTGTCGAGCGTTTTATTTTTGTAAGTTTGCTTTCATCAATTTACCAGCTAATATACTTCATAACTGCACAGAGAGAAGATAATGTAAGTGATGACATGATGAAACTTCACAAACAACTAAAACCCCATCATTTTCCAATTTAGTCAAAAACTGCTAAAAAGACGTCAATTCCTCCTGCTTACAAACAACCATAGATGGTATAGGTTTATTTTTTTAGGCTTTTGTGCCTTTAGTGGGTAGGGTAGAAGTGAAGAGTAGACAGGAAGGAGGGGAGGGTGAGCAGGAGAGGACAGGTCAGAGTCAAACCCAGGCCATTTCAGCCCAAAGGTATATGTACACCTGCTCACCCACTGAGTTAAAACAACATCCAGCAGTGCAGGTTTTTGAATAAGTTGCACATATGCTGTCCTGCTGTCTTAATACTCATTAGGGAACCAAACTGCTGACTGAAAAGTCTCCAACTATATACTTGTGACAAGCTTTATGGCTTCAGAGAATCGCACATTTATAGAATATTTCTATTTATGCTGCCATGCATTAGGTGTCCCTGTGTGGGAACAATGAAGAAGCAAAACGGACCATGGCAGAGATGGCCACCAAACTAGGCCTCATTGTTGTGGATAAAGAGTCCCTGTCAGCTGCTAGAGAGCTGGAGAACTTCCCTCTGCGGCTGTTACCAGAGTGGAGGGTGCCTTTATGCAAAGCTGTCGGCCTCACTGCCTTCTTTGTCTTCTGTTTGCTCATTAGAGATGTCATCTATGCATATGTGGAAAAGGATCAAGAAATCTCCTACTGCATAATGATATCCCTGGGCAACAAGGTAAAGATATGCCCCTTTATGTTTAGTTTTTTGTAAGATGCTCTTTTACATTCCTTGCTGAAAAAGAGTGTGTTTTATTTTTATTTTCCATGTTTCAGCTGTTTCCAGTTGTGTCACTCGTTACGCTGTCTCTCTGCTACTTAACTGGTGCTGTGGCTGGGCTCCTTCAGCTCTACAGAAGGACCAAGTCAGGCATCAAACCAGGACAAACATCTTCATTCTTGGTACAATTAATAAAAGCGCATAATTTTTGCAGCATAAAATGCTTAGCTTCATTTTCCATATTCCAGGCATTTTCCCAACTGACTAGACTGCTGGATGCTGTGCAGGAAACTGCTTTGCATTTCTCCATGCCATCTACACATTTATCATTCCCATCCACCACGCTGATAGACACAAACTCATCTTGCATGTGGTGAATGATGTATAGTTCAGCAAGCTGGTCCAAACTAATTGGAGTGTTTCTACAATCTTGCGCAAAGAGAAATATTACAAAAAAAAAAGCTTATATGTGCATGTAGAACATTAGTTACAATTGCAGTCCCTCTTTCTTTCTTTTAGAAGAATAATAAAAACGACCCTGTTTTACTTCGACACCAATGAGGCATGGGGCACAGACTCATTCTATGTGGTGGAAATTCTAGGGTTCTTGGTTTGTGTCCTGCTGGGACTAACATCCTTGCCTTCTGTGGGAGGGACTCTTAGCTGGAGAGAGTTCAACTTCATTCGGGTCATTTCACAGTTAAAAATGCACAGACCTTTGTATGTATGTGTGCTTGCGCCTGTTCACCTTTAAACTCAAACTCTATATCAGTCATGTGCTTACTAACAGTAAAAACATATTTTAGGGCCTTCTAGATAATCTACATTTGGAGCTTCTAAGATTTTATCAGTTATTAAAGTGTTGTAGCAATATGTCACTGGCACTCGTCTCCCCAGAGCCTAGTTAACTAAATGCCTAACACACGCAAGCAGAGGGAAAGCCTGGCAGACTTTAGCCCAGGATTTTAAATGTTAAGTTATTCATTAAATAGAATTATGATACCTGGTATAATCCCCTAGTGAGAATATTTTTTAATACAGGTCACAGGCCCATTTGTGTAAAGGTCAGGTCCATAGATAGACCTCAGATAGGGAATGTTACTCAGAGATAGAGGTCAAAGTCAAAATAATTCTTATGATCTGTTGAGGAGAGTTATGGAAGACACGAAATAACAATAATATGCTTACATAAGCTTGCTTTTTTTCTTGCTGTTGTGATCACTGTTGTCAACACGGGAATATAAATGCTACTGTGACAGTGTGTAATAGAATATTTTCTGTTATCAACTGGTTTAATAAGGTGCAAGGAGGTGCAAGATCCCTGATTATCATCACACACGGGCGCAGTTTATTACTACACCATAGCAATGTTTGCTTCCTCCCTTGTTTGCGCTTGTCAATGGTAAAAAATGTAAATGAGAGCACATTATGCAGTGGGTTATTTGTTATTATGTCTATGTCTGTACATGTCAGTCTTAAATTCTGCATAAAAAATTTCCAGAGATACTTTGGTAATTTGGGAAATAGCTCATTCCATTTCTTCCACAGACTTAAATGAGACAATTGATAACATTATTTTGGTTGTGTGGTAAATTTGCCACTATCAGCAGACAGTTGGCTCATCTAAGCTTAGTGTAGCATGAAAAAAGGAGAAAGCAAATACTGTAGCTTGGTTGTGTTTATAGAAACCAAGTCAAGCACCTCTAAAGCTCAGCAGTTAATTTTTTTTTGTTAGTTTAAAAAAAAAAACTTTTTCCCTTTGGACAGAGGTTTCACATATTTTGAGTATTTTTGCTAAGTTAAGCCTAAGCTCTTTGTTAGCTCCAGTTAAATATTTACTGAATACATAGAAGGCAGGTATCAATCTTCTTGTCTAACTCTTGGGTTTTAATCTTTTTTTCTTTCAATTTTGTGTTTTCTTTCTTTTTTTCTTACATTCACACCATCACGTACAAATGGTACACTCCTCTGAGCTACACGCTCTGTTTAATTGTTCCTTCTGTGACGCTGGTGCTCAAGCTGTTCCTCATCCTCCACTGTGTGGACCGTACACTGGGAATGGACCCGGCCAAATGAGGAACCATTTGGCCACCAACCTTTAGACTCTGGCTGCTGATGATTGGGAGTTTGAATGACATGTTATACTAGCATCTGTAATTTGTATACAGGCATAAAGTATGCAAAATGACATACAATAACAAATGATGTGATTTTGCACAAAGCGTATTTGAATGAAGAGAGATCTTTAGGCAAAGTAGACCATTTGTTGATAGACAGAATTCAATTAAACTATCTGGTGGTTAGAATCCAATGGCCCATCGAAGCAGAATGGAATCCCAGCGATGATAGGAATTAGGGCAGGACCCCCGGAGTCTAGACGCTGGTGGTAGTGAAGATAAAGATGGAGGCTTTGCTGGCGGAGTGAGTGATTTGGGTGAGGTGGAGATGGGGAGGAGGTGGGTTGCATGAATGAATCTGCAAGGAGGAATGACAGGTAAGAAGTGAGATTTAAAAAATGCAAAGTGGAGACTGATTGGCTTGACGAATGCGGGCAGAAAGACCATTGGACTAGAGCAATGATGTCAGCTTTGAGTTTGATGTGAAGAATAAACTAGCAGCCAAATACCCAGGAGAGCAGACAGAGGAGTGAATACAGATCTTTCTTATTGAACTTACGCCTAAGCGTCATTTTAGATGAGCTATTATTTATGTAAAGAAGAAAAAAGAGATTTTTTTTCCATGGTCAGTTAGTGTGGGATATGTCCCTTGATCACTTTGCAATGCTCAGAGAAAAGTTAGGTTTATGTCAGCCAAATTGGCAGGTCTCTGTGGATATAAATATTTTTTAATGTGCATTTTCTTTGAGCATTGAAAAAAACACATTTCAGATGTTTGCGTAGTATCTTTTTCACAGAATGTGCTGAAAAATAGATCGCTATCCCCTGTTGAAATCCACTGTTTTGATAAACATAGGCAATAGTTTCTGTATTCCACTCTCCTTTCCCTTCAAGTGGAGCAATTGTATCCCTGAGGTTGCTCTCTTTTCAGGATGTTATTGATCTCCCTGCTTTCTGACACAAATATCTCACTACCCATACCTGCCTCCCTCTCAAGAGCACGCCAAGACCCCCATGCGTATGCACATACACAGAATAAAGGTGAGTAAGTCAATTGTATTTCCACATGCAGATTTATTCAAAGAAAACACAAGGCACCTAAGTAGGAGGTGAAACAATAGATTTTGTAGTTAAAAGCAGATTCACAAACAACCTTTATCACTAAGTCTAGTCCACTGTTATAGTCACCAGCAAATTTACCAGGCTGAAGCAGGTATGTAGCAATAAAACATGCAGGCTGCCCTCAATATACTGACTACCACTGAGGAGTTGCTGAGGAGGCAGATCCAGTTAGATTTAAACAGATGATGAGCAAAGGTGGGAAACTCAATAGTGATGGCTGGTGAACAGGTGCAGGATTGTTAGAGGAGGTTGGTATGTACAACTCTAATGACACAGAGACAGAAAAAGGATAGAAGAAGATTGAGTAGCTGTCGCCATGACAGATTCTGGTACTATATAAGGAATGTGCAGTGCCTCTTTTGCCTAAAGCAGAACATTTAGGCAGAGACATCCTGTTATCTAGCATCTAACAGCATTATCTGCATACACAATCTGTAATCCCTTACATCCTCTCCCATTGTAACAGTCTCCTATTACCAGTGAACTGATTTTACCAAACTGCCTGCTGCTCGTGTGCATTGGTGTCTGTGTGTGAGCTATTCCATTATTCCAGTATTGCCTCTGGAAAGAATTAAGATGTAGCAACATGCAGAACAGAAAAGCTGTGAAACAAGCTAGCTTACATAATTCATTTCCTCTCATCTTTAATTTTACACACCTAGACAGCCCTGAAACCTATAATAACTTTATTTGTGCCTAGCCTTGAAGGTTTAAACCTGTGCGAGTGTAAATAAGCTGTAGAAATTGTGGGTTAATACAGAGATCACTGACATTCAAGCTCCACCTGTAAAATGTATAATTGGATGTTAAATGAAAGGTGTGTAATGAAATAGGATGGAAATTCAGAAAGGTAAATTATTTGTCCCAGAATTGTTACAGTGAATAAAATGCATTTAATTAAAAAATGATGGTTTATTTATCTGAGTTATTCTCTAAAGGAATTAGTTATTGGTTATCCATTAGATTATTTTTATGTTCATTAAAACAACTTCTGAAAATGACAAATCCTGAAAAATGGACATCTCCAAAAACGTTGAAGCACTTTTGCAATTAAGCAATATCTTGATAAATCGAGCAGCTATTTGAGGTTTACACATCTACATTCTCGCCTGAAAAGTTTATTTTGTGTCACAGAAACAGTCACATTTCAAACTTTCAGGCTGCTCTCCTCCGCCATTGCTGCGTTGTGAGTTTTGCTGCGCAATGAATCATGGGATATGGTAGGCCACGAAGGATACACCAGACCCATACTTCAAATCTGAGGAAAAGGAGGACACATACGTTGGCCGCATTTGGAGGAGCCTTTGAATTTGGACAGCCTTCGTTGCCTTCGAAGGATGCAGCCCCTGAATAGACTCGGGTGAGACTGACACAGATAAACTGTAAGGTTGTACAACCCTAATTCCAAAAATGCTGGGATTCTGTGTAAATTGTAAATAAAAAGAGAATGCAATGATTTGCAAATCTCATAAACCTATATTTTATTCACAATAGAATAACAGGTGAGTAACATGCTCGGGTAGAACGCTAAAATGCAGTGGTGGTCTAGAACTCTCAAATTTTTATCACTATTTCTTAGCCAATAGATTACAGTATATTACATCTAGAACAAACACTCTGTGGAAAAGTGAAAATGTCTGACTACAACAGCAAATTTCTTGAATATCAGCAATTGAGGTCCATCATACAGATGAGGTTTAACTTAAATAACCTAAAATTAGACATCCCGGTATTGGTAACAGATTTTCTAAATCTTTATACCCCCAAATTGTTATCAAAAATATAAGTTATTATTAAAAATTAATGATTCAATATCCCTCCCAACTGCAAAATGTGAGCGGGATCTGTCCATCAACCCAGATGAAAACTTCTGGACACAGATATGTTTAAACACTTTTAAAATGACTAAAAGTCCAAATTTACAACTTATACAATACAAAACTCTCCATAGAATACATTATACTGGGCACAGAATGTTCCAAATGGGCCTCAGAGACACAAATATATGCACCCACTGTTCAGGCAACCATGCTGAGAACTATATGCATGCTATTTGTTCTTGTATGCCTGTTCAAAGGTTCTGGCAGACAATATGTGAAGACTTATCCACATGGTTTAATTGCAATATCCCAGCTTCACCAAAACTGTGCATTAGGTGATGTAAGTGAATTACACATGGAAACAAATATATCACACATAGTTACTACCTACCTTATGCATCGCTAAGAAAACTATCCTCATGAATTGGAAATCAAAAAATCATTTATGCATTACTCACTATAGGAATCTACTTTTAGAGCACATTAGTCCGGAAAGAATGTCTGCCACCTTTAAAAACCAATTGGCCAAATTTCAATCTCTCTGGTCCCCACTGATTAGCTCCATCACATGATGGGGGTGACCAGCCGTAGTCTTGTCTCCGTGTGCCCGGCAGGTGGCTGGGGGTGGGTCGGGGGATTCGGGTGTCTGATGGCTCTTGGACTGAAAACGGTGGCTGCCTTTTTGTGGTTTCTGTGTCCGGGCCTTAGTTGTTGGTGGTTGAGGGGCTTGGACGGATGCTCTTATGGTCTTAGGGTGTGGAGCTGGGGTGCCCGTGGTGGTGGGTGCTAGCCCCGTCCGGGTGGTCGGCCTCCTCTGCCGGGTCTGGGGCCCTGGTGCCCGGGGGTTGCCCATTTCCTGGCTGGGCCCCTCCCTGCGCTGGGGGTGTGTGTGCCACCTTGGGCACGCCGCCGTATGGGGTGGGTTGGCCCGCCTCGGGGTGTCTGGCTGGCATTCCGGGATTCTGGGTGCCCCTCCCTGTGGGGGTGTGGGGCGCTCAGTAGAGGGAGCACAGGGCCAGCTGGTCCTGGACTCAGGACCACTGTGTGTGTATGTGTTTGTGTGGTGTGAAGTTTGTTGTGTGTGTGTGTGTATGTGTATATTAGAGTGAGAGTGTGTTGTTTATTGTAACTTGTGTGTGTGGGTGTGATATTTGTTGTCTTTTGTAAGCGGGTGGGGATGTGTGTTTGTGTTGTGTTTGCGGCGTGGGTGGTGGGTGCCGGTCTGGAGCACGGTGATGTCCTGGGGGTGTGGCCACTTCAGGCCCTGGACCTGCCTTCCCTGCACTGCGGTTGGGTGTAGGGAACTGGGGTGTCTAATGAGCCAGTAGTTTGCTGGCTCTCTTCCTCCGGGAGGTAGTCCTCTGCCTCTCGGTCATATTTATCCTGATCCTTCCCCTCCTCCCACTCAGTTATACATCACATTACACACACGTAGGTTCTTGGAGGAAGGGCTCGTGCTGCAGTAGGGCCACCTCCTTGTGATGTCCCACTCCTCCTTTTTAATTGCATCATTCAGTTCACAAGACATCATACAGGGTTTTGGGGGGCAGGTGTGTCACACAGTGGTTAGTGGGTGGCGCTGCTGAGGTGGCGCCACTTATCTGTTGACTGCTGCCTGCTCCTCAGTTTTATTTACATTTTAGACATTGAGGGCCTTGGGGGGGCAGTGTGGAATAGCACTGTAGCTTTCACACAGTCATACACATTCTTCTCATTAAATACATTCACATCACCCCAAACACGTTGGGTAGGAGGAGGGGGTGGGCGGTCCTCTCACACCCCAGTTTCATGCACCCTGCCTTGGGTGGGGACTGGCTAGTTGTTCGGGGCTGGGTTGGCTGCTACCCTGGGTTGCCGCTGGCTCTGTGCTGGTACCTGCTCCCCCACACTAGTTGTCCATGTATGGTATTCGTGTGTGTGTGTGTGTGAGTGAGTGTGTGACTGGTGCACTTGTGTGTGTGTGTGTGTGCGTGCGTGTGTGTGTGTGTGTGCGTGGACAGTTGGGCCTGGGTCTGTGGCTTGCTGAGCCTTGGCACCTGTGAGACATGGTTGTGGAGGGGCCGGAGTTACCCCTCCCTACCGCTCCACGCTGCCCCCCACTGATCATCCCTGCCACCCCTGGGGTGTGAGTGCCCGTGGGTCCCGTGATGTGTGGCCGGATGTCTTGGTGTGTTTTTTTTTTTTGCCCGCTCCCTTGGCAGCTATGACCTGAGGGTGGCTTGTGCGTTTCGGGGGATTCTGCTGGGTGTCGGGCCATTCTCGGGCACTTAGGGCCTCGGGGGCTGCATGCTCGGCTCATGCTGGGGGTGCCGGCCTGCGGGTGGGTGGGCTGCTCATTGCCTCTGGCTCTCCGGACTCTGTGGGGGCTCCGTCTGGGGTCTCCGCTGGATGGCCCGGGTCCCCTGGGTCCTTTCCTATTCGCCTCTGGATCGCAGGGGGCATGGTTGCAGTTTCTTACCCTCATTATTGAGTACATTGCATGACAGAGGCGCATACACACACATTACTGCAAACAGCAAAATTGTGTGTATGTGTGTAATACTAATAAAAATAAAAACACAAACATTAACAAGAATAGCCTATAGAAAACTTATAGAGCTGTTTTTGTAAAAGCAAATATGTTTGGTACATCAGTGCATTCGGATCATCATTCCAATTGTGAAAACTGCCAGACATGACAGGCTTTAAAAAAAAAAAAGAGTCAGCGTTTCTCAGAAGTAAAGATGGGCAGAGGTTCATCTACAAAAATTTGTGTCTACTATACAAATTGTGAAACAGTTTCAAAATAATGTTACTCAATTTACATAATATCATCCAACGGTTCAGAGAATCTGGAGGAATTTTTGTGTGCGAGGGTCAAGACTGAAACTCAACTTATCATGAAATTAAAAATATGACAGAGAAGACCCAGGACTACTGAGCAACTAGAATCTTATATCTTACGGGAATGGGACAAGATTCCTGTCCCAGAAGTCCAGCAGCTGGTCTCCTCGGCTTCCAGATATTTGTTAAATGAAGAGGGGATGCTAACCATGGCTCTGTCCCTGTGAGAAGCCACGCAGGCTCTGGGTTTTTTAAAATTTTTCTTTCCTTTCTCTGTCTATTTCTCTGTGTTCTCAGGTGAAGAGGTGGGTCCATCTGCTTATGGGTGGAGTTATCCTTTCCTGGGCTTAGCAACAGCACACCAGCAGCACATTTCCTCATCAATCTCTGTGTATTTACGGATCGGCTGAGGCTGATACTCTTCCCAGTTTGTCCCATCCGTAATAGTGGGATATTACAGTATTTCTGAACTGCTAACTCACATTTCCTGAGTCCACCACCCATTTTCCCCAAAGCCTTAAACACAAATCCAAAAACTCAAGCTAATTCCTTAAAATCCAAGACTTTCCCATCAAAATCAAACAATCACTGCGTGCAAAACAGTGACCTGTGTCCAAAATCAAACATTGTGGTCAAGTCACACACAGCAAGTAATAAATCTATTCACAAGAGACCATCTGTTACACATTACATCAAATAATTTAAGACACAGCATCCAGGGCATGTAGTCAACAGAAAATGTTTATTTCAAGTGTGATACAGCGAAACACTGCCATAGTCAGAGTGACATGACAGTGCTGAATGTAGACAAAAAAAATAAAAATAAATAAAAAAACAAATTCTGCACCATCATGTCTGTGTGCATGGTCCGGCCAGAGGACCTCATCTACGTCACAGGCAATGCACTCCCGTGCCAGACAATGGGGGAAAACCCCCTTGTGTGCCGAATCCATCCTTGAGAGGACTCTACTGTAACATTGTCACATGCGTGTTCCATTGCCTCCAATATATTCTCATGAAGATAGTCAACACCTTCCACCTCCATGCAGAGAAAACCCCCCCATTGGATTCAGGAAGGGGCTGTGAGGTGGATGGAACATGCTCGTGTTGGTTGTTTGGGAACCACTCACATATCTGGACGGCACGGTGACATTTCACATTGTCCCAAACTGTGACGTATACAGGAGGCACTGCTTGCTGATCCAGCTGTTCATGCACAGCCATGTGATCCTGTAGACCACCCAGGAATGAATGTGAGGAGATGTCTGGTGTTGTATGGCTCCAGGTTAGCATGACGGTGGAGGAACCCCCCCGTTACCAATGGCTGCACAGAGGGTGACTGGCCAAGGACTCCCACATGATGCGTGAAAAGGGCCCCCCTACCACCCACATGTGGTCGTTGTTCAATTCTGGGAAAGGGGACGTGCACTTGGACATTGATTAATGAATATCACAGTACTTGCAGTGTGACATACTGTGTGTCAAATGTTGTACAGCATGGAACAGTGAATGTCCTGATGATGCTGCCAGAGAACCTGCTCAGATTGGGTCGGACTCCTTGTCCTGCTTCCCTCATTGTTATCCTGTGGACGAGGACACGGTTTGTTTCCTCGTCCTCTTCCTCCTCGTCTGCCACCTTTCACACGCACTCTTCCTCCTCTGCCTCTCTATATGTGTCTGTCCATTGTAGATGCACATGTGCCTCCTGCACTCTACTAAACTGACTTTTATCCTGCCCAGTTAGTCTGCTCACATCATTTGACAGATGTATGTTCAATTGTGACTTGTTGTGTGTAACAGCTGACAGCGGTGTTGGAGTTGTGTTCATTTTCTGCTGCCAGTGTTTACAGTTTTGCAACACAGGTGTGAAATGACTGAGACTGTGTTTAAGGTGTAGCAACACAAGTATGGCATGTGTTTAGCGATTGAGAATGTGTGATTGAGTTGCACTGGATGTTTCTAAATGCCTGAACTGTGTTTGCGATTTGGCCAGTAGAGTGTTTGACTCGTGAAATAAGTTTAGTCCACCGAGGATTTCGTTAAGGAATGGAGTTCAGTGTTTTAGCAATTCAGAAAAACTGTAATTGTGGAGTCTTGTCAAGGCTGGGTTCGGCACACAAGAGGGTTTCCCCCTGTTGCCTGGCAAGGGAAAGTATTACCTGTGATGTGGATAAAGTCCTCTGGCTGGACCCTGCATGAAGACGATGATTTTGCAGAATGGATCTCAGTGACTAACAGTAATGGGCTTTTTATTTACTTTCTTTCTGATTTTTTTTTTTGGTTATCTACATTCAGCACTGTCATATCACTCTGACAACAGTAATTTTTTTTCTAAATACCCTTAGAATAAACATTTCTCATTAACTACATGCCCTGGATGCTGTGTATTAAATTATTTGATGTAGTGTCTAACTTCTGTTGTGTGGCAAATGTGTTTTTACTTGCTGTGTGTATCATCTGCACACATTGGTTTTGAACACAGGAAAACCAATTTTTGCAGTGATAGTTTGATTTTGACAGGTAGGTCTGGGATTTTGTGAATTTTTGTATTTGTGTTTAAAGTTTTGAGAAAATGGGTGGTGGATTAAAGAGATGTGTTTTAGGAAGTTAGAAAAACTGTAATTGAATTGAATTGAATTGAATTGAATTGTATTTATATAGCACCAAATCATAACAGTCCCTTCATGGCACTTTATATTGTAAGGTAAAAATGCTACAATAAAAAAGAGAAAACCCCAACAATCAGATGACCCCCTGTGAGCAAGCACTTGGCGACAGTGGGAAGAAACCTTTCGATAGGAAGAAACCTGTGGAAGAACCAGACTCAGGGAGGGGCAGTCATCACAGCTGGGGACAAGGCAATAGAGACAGGACAAGACATGCTGTGGAAGAGCGCCAGAGATTAATAATAACTATTGATTACATTTAGTGTGGTATATAAACACATAGCGTGAAAAGACATGAGACCACTGATTTCTTGCAGACAGCCAAGAGAAGAACTGAACTCCCTGAAGGTAAAAGGGCATAACTTTAATGATCAACAGCTCAAGAGCTGGATAACAGTGTGCTACTAAGACACAGACATTTGTGGCCCACGAAGAGTTAAATATGAAGCACACACCCCCTCCCCTTGACTTGCCCGGGTCCTTCGTTCTGTCTCCCTGATGAATGGTGAACCAATCTGGTGTAATGGCACAGTTGGGAACACTGGGTTTCAGCCATGTCTCTATGAATGCCAAAAAAAAAACAGCAGTTCCTGATGTCTTTTGCTGTATAATCTATGCACACAGCTTATCCAGTTTTTTGTTCAGGGACTGAGCGTTAGCAAGCAGGATGCTGGGAAGATGAGGCTTGTTGTTTCTCTGCTGGGTTCAGCACAAAACTCCAATGTATTTCCCTCTCTTTGTTTTCCTCTGGCAGAGCAGAGCAGTGTCTACAATATAGAAAAACACTATAAGTCTGAAGTGGCTGACAAACAAACATCCAGTAGTGCTTGCCCGTCACACTGAATGAGTAATAGTGCTGCATGCACAAAAAAAAAGAAGCTAGCAATAAAAAGTAAATAAGTTTTTCACTGAAATAAGAACGATAACTCAAGCAAATCGGCACATAGATCTGATGTCATCTAACCTTTTTCTGTTTTTCAAAGTCACTGATAGAAAGAGAAGGGTAGAACAGATTCAATAAAATCAGAATTTAATGTTCTCATAAACGTGGTGTAAACGTTGCACTATACCAGCTCCTGATATAAGTGAAATTAATTTGGAATGCAGAGAAAAGTTTGTTGATGTTACCTTTTGGGCTTCGTTCACCTTCTGTTGAATAAAAAAAAATGACTGTTATTATTTTTGTCTCTCAACTGCATCAGGTAGAAAGACTTCAAGTGCTGACAGGACAACACAATGAGGCTAATGAAAACTTTCAGAAAGCTTTTATAGGCCTGGTTAAACGGCATTGTTCACACCCGAGTGCAGGAGAAAATGGACAATAATTAGAGCTCAGATGCTCAAAGAACAAAAGTTCAAAGTAACAGATCTTTGCTTTTTTTCCCCATAATTTATATAAAATAAGAAGGCGAAGTCATTCTGAAGTTCAGCAGTGGGAAAGCAAATGGGTGTAACGAATGTGCTAGAGATGTGTTACTTTTTTCAGATCTCAATTACTGGCTGATGAGGCATCATTAGCAAAATAAAAGATTTCCTAAAACACCAAGTTGACCTTGAGCAGTTTCGTTAATAAGACAATTCAAACACACTATTTCAAACACTGATTTGACAAGTTCCCATCACTACCATATTTCTGTACTGCAGGAAAATTAAACTGTACATAATGGGTGCAAAATCTGATCAAACAAATGAATATTATCTAATGTTTTGAGCTATTGAAAGAGAACTAAAAACATAATCTGCACTTTTACTTGCAATCCAGTCTAATTTCATTTAGGATAACATCAAGCACAAACATTATGGTTTATGGATGGTGCAGCTAAAGCTTCAGAGGCAAGACAATAAGTGGGAGTTACTTACAGCCAATTTCACTGTTACAATAAAAACATAAGGCTTCTTTCCAGATCCTGATAAACAGAGCACTAATGCTTAATTATGCAGGCAAAGAGATCACTTGGAGCAAAAACAAATTTACACTGGAGCCCAGCCCAAAAAGACCTTTATGTTTGTATGTTGATTGTGAAGTAACCATGATGGCATTTGGACTGCTATTATTATCAGCACATTTGGAAAAGGAATTTTTAACAAATTCATCATCCAAATATACACTGATAGTGGACAGCATTTTGGCTTTCTCCTACAAAATCTGCTTTTGTGAGATAATATCAGAGGTATTTTAAGTTAAATAAGAAAAATTAATATTGAATTGAAATCTCTGGGAGAACATCTGAACAACACAGATAGCGGTTCTGGGGGAAGGATTTTGTTTTTTTTGTTTTCAGACCTTTTCTGAAGAAAGCTTTTAAGCAGTCAGATTTGACTGGTGGCATTTTTGTGTCCCGCTACCTTGATTTAAATTCATTTAGATACTTTTAAATAAATTAAATGACCAAATAAATACCCAGAGGCATTTCAAGATGACCAACAAGTTCTGAGCCTGCAATAAGAAACTGAGTTAAATAATTCGGAACTTGTCTATTTTAGTGTATGTAAGTAGTAAGAATTTTACAATTTTTCTCAACTGTTTACACACAAATACTGGTACTTGAGACACAACGACCACAACATGTAACTCATGCACCAACCCCCTGAACCAATTCTGCTAAAGTACAAGCACAATTCCTGCTTTACACTGAAATTGCAGTTCTAAAACACACTTTTTTCAAAACACTGCACACAATTTTCTGCATTTGGCACAATTTTCATGAAGAAAATCTCTTGTTCTCACAAGGAACACACTGTCATTCAAAATTCTAAGTTAACTGCCCTACTATGCACACTGACTCATCACATGGGCAAACACCTGTCACACTGTCTTACAATTAGCAATCAGAGCTTTAGCATAAAAGGGCAACAGGTGAGCTCTTCTGCTTTGGAGCAATGGATGCCAATATTGGAAACAGAGGCAGAGCCAGAGTGACAGGACGAGGACGGCCAAGGACCATAATCTCTGATGAGATCTGAGCCACTTTGGTTGAACATGTGGTCAACCATGGTCTAAAAATGAGGGAAAGTGGGCAAAGAGTACAGCCAAATTTGAGCAGGTCCACTGTAGCTGTGTTGTCCCAAATGACAACGTACCTGACCTGCCTTGGGCTGTCTGTCTGATCTGGTGGAATGAGTGTGCTGTGTAGGGTGTTCGGGAATGTGATCAGATGGGTAGTGTTGAAGGGGCCAAGGGTAGCATGGTGATGGATGACGCCATGTTGGGTAATTGCTGCACACATTGTGATGTTCCCTCTGTGCTGGCCAGGGACTTCAACAATGGCACGCTGGCCAATGATATTCCTTCCCCTCCTTTGTCTTTTTGTGAAGTTGAATCCAACCTCATCAATGAAGAAAATGAGCGACAGTACCACTAATTAAACCCACAGTGGGACCCGCTTTTAAAAGCAAACAAGTAAGTGCTTCAGCTTTTATACAACAGTTATTAATAGAAATCAGACAGCTCAGAAAGTGTGAAGGATATCAAAAAACACAATCCAAGTAGAAAAAAATGGATTTGCTTCCTCTTTAGCATAAATCTGCAGGCTTTGCTAAGGACCTCAAAGAGAAGTGAAAAGTGTAAAAGCTTAAGGAGAGATAAAGCAGATATCTGTGGAGATACCAAAATACTAGCTGGAGACTCCCAGTCTCCAGAAGCCTGTAATACGTGATGTGATAATGATCCAAAGCAGAGCACCAAAGTCACACGAGTTTCTAAGGAAGAAAAAGTCAAAACTGACCTCACCAATCCAGTATGTTGCCTGAATTGAGCCAACAGAGCAGCTTCGGGTGTTTGTGAAGTGAAATGTCAGGAGGTTTAACTCTTTTAAAACAGACCCAACACTTGTTGGAATGCAGGATACCAGTTTTCATAAGAGATGTTCTACCATATTTCAGAAATTATCTTTGTTGTATGTGGTGGATTCCTCTTTTTTTCCTTTAAAAAGTTAGGAAAACAATGTTAAAGTCTACCCTGATCTTGTCTTCCACATAAAATAGTGATTCTAGTTTCTTCCTTACAATGATAAGTACTCTGGAAGTGGACTCAGCATTGACAGACACCCTAAACCATATCAACTGGAAAAGACTGATCAGTGTATCCCTGATCGTGTGCAGGCATCCACAGCACAAAGGAATTATTTGGTTATGGTTAAATAAAAAGACAAAAACAAAAAGACACCAGCAGAAAATACAAGATGAAAATACAGCCCTGATGCAGGACTGGTTACTACTGTGACTTGATCATAGATGCATAAATTTACACTTTTAATGATTAGTATGTCTGCGATGTAGCTTTTTCTGTTTCCTTTCTGTATTGCATTAAGTCACTGTGTATTGAACTGTTTTAATCTCTGACTTACTTTATTAAATACTACATCAAAGATAGTCTTGGTTATTGTGTACTTTACTAAATAAAGAAATACACTAGAAGCAGATAGATTGGTAATCATGCAATGATGATGATATTAGATGAAAGCCATTACTCCTGATGATTTTATTTCAACTTCGAGTATGTTTATTCTTATCATGTATGATATTGCTTTATTGATTTATTGTCCATATAAACAGGCTTCCATCTTAATCTCATAAATGTTAACGAGGCAGTCTTTAACACCCAGCAGCTTGGCCATCCAACATGCTATGCCACAGTTAATCCAATCCATAGTTCACTTCACTGAAATGAAGTGAATACAATAACTGAGGAAGGGAATGCAGTGATGAGGAACATGACTGTTCATAATCAACTGATTGCAGGGGTCACATTAACATTATGGTCAGCACATCCATATTTTGCCATACATCCCTTATCATGTTTCTTTCTTTTTAAAAATTATCTCTATTGTCTCTTGCCATTGTATATTAAGAAACACTGGCTTGAGAACCTCTACCAAATCTTGGATTATTGATAGTTGATGCCAGACACCAGTTCAAAGACCCTTTGAACCATGAAATTGAAGAAGGATAAGTTATAGTTTCTTCCATGTCTACCATTAGAGTACCAGTCTGCTTGCTGTTTAATTTACTCAGCATCCTAGTGTTCTTGTAAATGCCAGATACCACCTTTTATTTTCAAGATATATGGTACAGATGGAATGAAATATTAAGATATTTTAAGCCTGTGACAAATACACTAAACCCTGATCCTGCATTATCAGAATAAGTTTTTTTTAATAAGCAATAAACCAAGTTATAAATTAATTGTAAAAAATTGTCTTTGTAACTGAAAATTTACACCCAAGAAACAGAAAAAATATTTCGCAAACTCAAACCTGATTAGAGGGTCAGTCCCCCACAGAGGAATTCCACTCCACCATGAACACTGCTAAAAAAAAATATTAAAGGAACGCTTTAAATCAAATTGAATCAGATCTCAATAGGGAAAAACAAATCATGTTGGAAATCTATAGTAATCTATATCTATCTATATCTGCACCTTTGTGCCAAAAGAACAGGATGAGCACTGCCAGAGCCCTGCAAAATTCAGTTCAATTCAATTCAATTTATATATTGCCAAATCACAACAGTCACCTTAAGGTGCTTTATATTGTAAGGTGAAGACCATACAATTAAACAACATGACCTCCAGCAGGGCATTAGTATGAATGTTTCTGACCAAAATTCAGAAACAGGCTTTATGAGGGTGACCTGAGGGCCTGACATCATCTAGTCCCAGCATCGTGGAGCCCAATTGGCATTTGCCACAGAATACCAGAATTGGTAGGACCAGTGCTTTCCACAACTGAGAGCAGGTTCACCCTGAGCACATGTGACAGATCTGAAAGGGTCTGGAGAAGCTATGGAGCATATTATGTTGCCTGTAATATCATTCAGCATGACCGGTGGTGGGTCAGTGATTGTCTGAAAAGGCACATCTATTGAGGGATGCACAGACCTTTACAGACTAGGCAATGGTACCCTAACTGCCATTAGGTATCAGGATGAAATCCTTGGACCCACTGTCAGACCATACGCTGGTGCAGTGAGTGCTGGGTTCCTCCTGGTATGTGACAATGCGGCTTCATGTGGCGAGAGTGTCATGGTCAGTGCTGCTGTGTTCCTGCTTTTGTATAGGGGGCTGGGGTTGGGCTGTTTGTCACTCCCTTTTGGTGGAGCCACCTTTTCTTACAGCAGCTACACTCAATGAAGCCTCATCAAGTCACTATATTTGAGCACCGGCAGACACCTTCACTCCTCGGCAGAGTCATCGTCTGGTAAACTGACACATTTAACAATCTTCTACAATTTTTCTTCACCTGACTAATCTAACAATCTTGCCTCTTGCCCTTTGATACCTTAAGGATGAACTGTGGTTTTTCCCTCCACTCCTCCCCCCAGAAAATGAGCACATGAGAGTTAATTATGCATCCAGTGTGCATCCTTTTAGTAGATGCACAGCGGCCTCTGCATTAGGTGCAGCCACTGCTGTATTCTTTTGTTTCCAAACTTAGTAAATTAAGAAGCTCTAAGTTTGCCATTAACCTAGCTGTTGAATTTATGCTAATCCTTTTGGTCACCTGTAAATAAAGGTCTCTTTGAATTCGAACTCCCTCCTCCTCCGTGTCTGCTTTTCAATCCCTTTGCTTGAATGTACAGCACTCATGACAGAGAGTACATAGGCATTTCCTGGAGGATGAAGGAATTGATACCACTGACTGACCACCAGTCTAGTTCAGTTACACTGCTCTCTTCGTGGTTGGCACATTATGTCCATACTGCTCACTATTGTTCCCATTGTACTTTTGCTCCAACTTCCCTTCTATTGATATTATAGTACTGTCATGGAACGGCTGTGTGGCAGACAGGAAGAGGACCCCAATGCAGGATACACCAGGCAGAGGTAAAACTTAACTCAGCTTTATTTGCTTGAATGCAAACAGGACACGCACACAGCAGAAAATCAACAATGAGGACACCACAACAGGCAGAGAAAACACAGGACTTAAATACACCAGGGGACTGATGAGGGGTGTGGAAACAGGTGAGGAGCACGGCTGAACATAATTACATTGACGAGACAAGGGGAAGTAAAACTGAACACAACACACAGGGACCAGATGCCTATCAAAATAAAACAGGAACAAAGAGGCAGACCTGACACAGAACACTGGGAAAACACAAGTAACTAGAAATAAACTAAACCTCACAACCAAAAGGAACCCAGAACAGACCAAATTAAGCAAAACAAAACACAGGGTTAAAAGGACCCTGGACCATGACAAGTACTGAGCTACCAGGTACTTTTAGTCACTGAGGATATTGGTCTTCTGCACATCCGTAGTTCCCACATGCATTGCATATAACCTCTCTCATTGTATCGACTGGCATAGTAACATTCAATCAATTCCATCCTTGTCCATGTATGTCTTGTTCCAGTAGCCCAGTTCTCATCAGTATGTCCTGGTTACCCAACACCTGACACAGGCATTGTTAAGCTGTGCGATGTCCAAGCCAAGGCTTGTGTCTCTTACTTATGCTCTGAGTTAGGCTTAGGTAGCATTGGGATCTAGTCCAGGGACCCTTACTGGATGCATGCCCTGACTGGAATTGAAGCATTTATCCCTCCCTTTAAAAGACATGATAGAACAATGTGCTAACTTTGTACACATGCAGGAAAAAGCCCTTTTTTAAAAGGTTTCCTAAAACACAAAAATGACAACAAAAATAAAAGAAAAAAGTTTGCTCTTCAGTTTATATTCTGAATAACAGACATAATGTACAGTGCAGAATCGTTTTATATTCACTGCATCATTTTGAGACAAATGACTCAGGGATTTTTACTGTCTGGCCCATGCACTCAGCAAGAGATTATTAATTCTATTTTTTTTAAATTGTGTTGTTTGTTATGGGCATAGTGGATGTAAGATATAGAATGTTTGAAGACAGACTAGGAGATGCTGATGACAAATATAAAAGAAAGCATTTTTGTTATTTTTTGTGTAAAATACTTTTATCTGAGTAAATTAACAGTGGATGACAATAATATTTTACTATTGTTATGATACATTTATGTTTATTGTGTTAAATAAAGTCAGATGTCACTTCTGTTTTTATCCCTCTACACAAAAATGAAATGTTTGCATTCTTGCAACATTAAACAAATAAAAGTGTATTATAAATGGTCCAAACAAAAGCTAATTCTGACTGTAGTAATCAATCATACTGAGAGAATACAGTCAGTAAACAGAGATGTCTTTGCATGTTCTCAGTCCATTTAATCATTAGTGTCAGTATTTTCACATAGATGTGCATGAAATTCAATACCGTGAATAGTTTCCTGTGTTTCTTTATTTTTTTTGAATTCATAGATTTTTTTGATTTATTGTTCTGTTATTAGACATTGTCTCAAAGGTATAAAATAACCGAAATTGTCCCAGTGCTTTCTATCTGTCAACCCACCTCTGATTTAGTGCTGCAGCTGTGGCTTTTGTTTGACTGTTCTTCTGTGCTACATATATTTTTTTTAAGCTATAAGAAAACCCCTGAAAGCATTGCATACCTTGCTTTGGTATTAATGATAATAACGAAATTCAAAATAAGTTGCAATGCATTCATTATTTTGTTGTTTCTTCTTCTTAAGACTGGAGGAAAATAACAGCATTTTTATATCCTATTTTTGGGCATGCACCGCCTCCCCCTGCTTCTCCTATAAAGAAATCCATAAAAAGGTGCTTAAAGTTCTCAGATGTGGAGCTGCACGACGATAAGAGGAGGTTTTCCAGTTAAAGAGGATCAACTGTAACATGTTAAATATAAAAGGAATCACCTGCATACAAGTTACTGGTTTTTAAGGGCATTTTGTATACAAGAAAAGCCAAAAAACAGCCGGATTAATTTCACACACGATTACGAATGTAAATGCCTATTTCGATATGACTATGACTTGTTACAAATAAGTTTTAAAGGAGATTTGCAATATTAATAAACAACCAGCTGTAAATTTACAACAATTTTTGGCTTAATATTACCATTCACTTCTCGGAGGCAATGACATTTATTTTCATCACTTCCTTGAGCCCTGCGAGTGATGTCCTGTTGACTTTGGAACTTTCCACACAAGCCCAGTACATGCTACAATTACTCTGCTCAGAATGAACATTATCCATTAAATTTGTTTCATTACATTGATTACATTTTCTTATTCTGCTCTCATATCACATAAGAGCAGTGTACAGCTTTTCTGTAGCTGGTCATGTCCTGTAAACAAATGGCTGCAATCCCTGTCTAACCACAAACCCACTACCTAATCCCAGCCTGGCAGTGTCAACCCTTCACAACACTTCCCAGACCTCAAAAAACCTGACCTCAAGCCGGACCCTGATAGGCACCACTTAACCCTTACCAGGACTCAGGAGAGGCCCCGCAGGCCAAGTTGATTTTGCTTTGGAGCGTTGAAGCAGAGTGAGTAGCCCCAGGGAGCCTCTCCAGGCACCGGTGACCACTTGGTCGCAAGAGAAAGTTCCTTTAACTGGTTATAGTTTGCTCTGGTTATGTGCTGCTGGTGGAGCCTTCTGGTACATACTGTGTCTCAAACACACCACTGAAGAACAAGAACAAGTATTGAGTCATTAAATTTTTAATTATTTCATTATTACTTTGAAAAAATATTAAGGTGAACATTTACTTGTTGAAATACCGATGGATAGATTAGCTAATAAAGCACATAAATTTAGTTTAATAGCATGCTAACATTTACTAATAGGCACAAAGCTGAGGCTGATTGGAGGGTATTTAGTCATTAACCAAAGCGAAAGATAGATTAAATGTAATACCGTTGGATGAAAACATGCAATTCCCTCCATGCACTATAACAGTAGTGTTTTATGTTTTATTGTGTAGATACTGTATATGGTGTTTAGCATTGCACCTTCCTCAGCAGTGTCAGCAGAGGAACATATAGGAGTGATTTTGCCAAGACTGTTGATGCATCTTACAGATAGGCACAGAACACAAGTGTGAAGATATACTACAGCATCTTCATAGGAA